>JAPKLW010000324.1:259541-270185 GCA_026898455.1 Plectranthus barbatus
ATATACGGCCGGTTTGGGTCTCCAAACCGTAACCAAATTAAATTTATCCGGTTTTAAAATTTTCAAACCGCCAGTTTGAAAATTAAATTTCAAACCGGCCAAATTAATACGGTTTGGCCGGTTTGACCGGTTTCGGCCAAACCATGAACACCCCTACATCCACATAAGAGTAACCTAGGTTATAATTGCCAGACCATGAATTGTAATAACTTATTCTGATTTCCCCCATCGCAGAGTTGATTGATTTAGCTTGTATTCTGATTGATTATTTGCCCTCGAATCTGTTATCTTTAATTTGCTTTTTAAAATCCTTTAATTTTTAGTAATTGTTTCTTTTATTTTCTAAAATCAAAATCAATTTCCTTTCTACTCGAACAATAAATCCTGAAATTATAATTAGTACATAAAATAATTTCACGACACAATTTCTCTGGGTTCGACTACTTTTGGGTGTTATTATAAATTTATTTGCCGCTGTTCTGCAATTAAAACTGTGAAATTTCACAGCGCTAAACAAGGCACTTGTTGGGAGGTAACCCAACTTTTACCTGTTTCCTTTCAAATTTCATATTATTTCTGTTTTGCACTTGTTTTCACTTTTGTTTTGCAGATAATAAAAATAAAAAATTGAAGGGGTGAGATCTCTGTATCGACCGACGCAGCCCGGCGTCGGTTAATATTGAGATGCCCGACGTGGAACACTTCGACCCAAGCTAGGGTCGATAAGAAGGCTCTACATTGACCGACACAAGCCTGTGTTGCTTAATGCAGAGTGCTAACAGTCCAATCTCAACGTCGTGCGAACTCTGAAGACTCCGGGGATAAAAATATTGATTTCTAAGATCAACTGCCAGGTATTGTTCTCTCTCATGTCTGATTTTCAAACTTATTCCACTTTCTGAGTCGGAAATAAGTTTTGGGGATGTGGAGAAGAGATTGTGTATTTTCTCTCTCTTGTCTGATTTTCAAACTTATTCCACTCTCTGAGTTGGAAATAAGTTCGGGGGGATGTGGAGAAGAGATTGAACATTCTATCCTTTATTTATTGCTTAGAATTTTTTATTTTATTCTATTTTGTGGGAAGTTTTTTAAGTTCGGATATATTCCGAATGAGATTGTGCGATAGAATTGATTGATAGTTGAGTTAGGATTGATAGTGGTTGTGATTAATTGCCTATGAATGTAGAATATTGCATGATAAGATTGATTTGAAACTCGCACTTGCATGATGATTGAGTTGATTTGAAGTTAACTGTGACAGAAAATTTAAATCCTTGTATGAGATTAGTTGAGCCTTATATTCGTTTGATGTGAGATTCACATGTATGTTTTGATTTCTCTAGAACTTGCCTATTTCTGTTTCGAGACTGCAAAGGGTGCACAACTTTAGGATATGATATTAGGCCATCTTTGTTAACCCAATATCCTAAACATTGTCCCTCCACAAGTAAATTCTCCCTAGTCAGCCACTTTGAGCATTTACAATTCTTTCCTTGTCTATGAGCTTAAGAATGTGCTGGTTTCGCTCGTATCTTGAGTTGTGGTTTGTATTAGATATTTTGATGTGATTTGGAGATAAGAAATGCAAAATTAGTGGTTGTGTAGAGATGTGTGATAGAAAGCTCAAAAGAAAAATTAGAATTCTCATAAAATCTATGAAAAGAAAAGAATGCAAAATATTAAAAGAGCATAAGAGACTCAAAGGAGCTAGAATTTTTTTTTGAGTTTATTGATATATTTGAGGAGATAAGATGATGATGATAAAAACGATTATAATTTAATTCAGTTGGCCAACTTGATGAATTTTAGTCACTTAACCATACTTCCCCACCTTTCAGAAAAAGCCTACATTACAACCTAATGAATGTCCTTCTAGATTCTAGACTTGTGTACGCATCCTAGCAGTTGAGATATTAGAAAATTTGCAAGCTGATAAGCTCATATTTGTACTCACTTATCCATATTTTCTCCTTTGTTTTAGTGCAATTAGGTTTTTTATTAGTTGTTTTCGTGTATGAGTGTATTATAGAGGATGTTATGCTTGTGATGCTAAGTTTTGTAGGTATTTGAGGCTAAAAGTGAGCAAAAGATGAAAAGAACCGAGTTTTACAGAGTTGCTGCTTCAATTGACACATGGGAAGTCGACCGAGTTGGATGATATGCTAAAATCCTGAAGCAGGACCTCTGTGTCGACCAACATGGAGTATGTCGACCGACACAGAGGTCAGATGTCGATCGAGAAGTAAGGCAAAAAAGGGGCTCGACATTTGTGTTCCATGTCGATTGACACCCACTGTGTTGATTGACACGGATGTTGAAAGGCTAGATCAAAATGGAAGCTCAAGGAAGCTCGACACAAAAGCTCGAGAAGAAAAAATTACTCAGTTTGGTTGTTTTTGCTATTTTAGCCCAATACCCTGTTTAGATGTTTTCACTCCTCTATTAATACTAAACTCTTAGGGCACGAAAATATTCACTGTTAATCACTTGTTTTACACTTAGAATACTATTGCATTGGAGTTTTACAAGACTTTGAAGGTTCCTCTTCATTTTGTTAAGGTATTTTATGTGTTTAATAATATGAATCCTTTATTTCTATCCATGTTTAGTGGCTAGAAACCCTTACAGCTTCTAGGGCTTTGATAATCTTTTCTTATGCGCGTATGAATAAATCAACTCAATAGCATGGTTTAATTTTCTGAGCTTAATTAATCGAATCTAGATTTAAAGAATGATCGAGAGATGAATTTGAACCTAGGTTAGTAGTTATCAATTGAAGGACCGAGATGTGAAAATTGGTAATAGGAAGAAGAGATTACATACATTTGTTTTTTTTTCTCAAAAGGAAGAATCAAGTTGTCGGATTTAATTAGATAATTATCGAGATTGACTAATTTTGTGTTCTTGAGACCGAGAGGAGATAGTCACAATTTAGTAATCTAGGGTTTAATTGCCTAACCAACCAATTTTATCCATTTGAATCTGAATTAATCCCCATTGCTAAGTTGATGAATTTTGCATGTTGACGATTTGATTATGTGCCCTGTAATCTGTATCTTTAATTGTTGTTTTTAAAAACCTTTACTTTTTAGCATTGTCATCTTTAAATTTCAAAACCAAAAACCCTATTGCAATTGCTCAAACAACTATGGTTTAAGAACTATGGCTAGTACATAGGATAGTGCCATTACATAGTCTCTGTGGGTTCGACTACCTCTGAGTATTATAAATTTATTTGGCCACTGCACTATAATTTGTCTGTGAATTTTGCATTGGTCACAAGCCTATGATAGAAATTTCTTCACAGTTTTTGAGTGCTTTTATCTAACCTTAAACACTTGAGAGTTGAGCGATACACTTCCTGTTAGTTCTTCCACGGTTAATGAATTTTCTGTCTCTTTCAAATTACTTGTGTATTATGGATTTTCGATCCTCGATTGTGATGAATCTCGTGAGGCATTGCACTTTAACTGTATAATCCTTTGATTTCTTTCTTGCCTATTGATTGAGAACAATCAAACATTCAAGTTTGGGGGTAGATAAGCTCGTAAATTGACTCACTTATCTATTTTATTTACTTTTATTTTATCTAGTTTACCTAAGTTTATTAGTACTCCCCCCGTCGTGTCATATTAGTCCCATATTCCTTTTCGGTCCGTCCCATTTATTAGTTCCATTTCCTAAAAAGACAAACTTTTTCACACTTACCAATAAAATATTAATTCTATCACACTAACAACACTTGGTTTTTGTGCATTCTCCTCCATCCCTAATATGACGGGACGGAGGGAGTATATTTTATGCATAAGTCGAGTTTATGTGGTATTATACTTATGGTGGAGCAATAATGCGCGTTTGAGGTCAAATTCACTTAAAAATCGTACCAAGAACAATAGAAATATATTTGAATTAACTTTCCAATGCAGTTGGAATCGGGTCAATTGGAGCTCGGAAGCAAAAGTTATGGCCAAAACCGTGAGTAGGCACAAAAATGGTCAAAAAAGATGAAATTGGGCGACATGGAATCACATCGAATGACGTGGAATCCCTGCATCAATCGACGTAGAATGCCTGCGTCGACCGACGCGGAACCAAAAATTGGAAATGTCAAATCTTTAATGACCATATCTTATTTTTAGTCCTAGTCTCCTAGATCTCAAAAGATACAAATTCACCCCTATAAATAAGCCTTGTAATTTTTACTTTTAGATTATTCCTTCAGTATTCAAGTTCCCGGAGAGTTGAGCAAGATTTATTTCTCTATAAGTTTTATTATGTCATTTAATAATATGTTTTTTTAGTTTCTTTCCATCACGAGTGGCTAGAAACCTCGTCAGGTTCTAGGGCTGTGAATAATTAATTGTTTTCATGTTAGATTAATCAACTCGAATTGATTGATTCAAATTCCTGATTTAATTATTAGAATTTAAAATTGACAAAGGATGATCGAGAGATGAAATTAATTCTAGATTCATAGTTGTTAATTGAAAGACCGAGATGAGAAGATTAATAACAGGAATAGGAATTTGAATACAATTTATTTTTTTTTTGTCTCAAAATGAGGAATATTTAATTGTAGGAAATAAATCTGATGTTTTCAAAAGGTTGATTATTATTGTGTTCTTGAGGCCGACCAAGCATATACAGTCCCATAAGAGTAACCTAGGTTATAATTTTCAGACCAGGAATTATAATAACTTATTCAGATTTTTCCCATCGTAGAGTTGATTGATTTAACTTGTATTCTGATTGATTATTTGCCCTCGAATCTGTTATCTTTAATTTGCTTTTTAAAATCCTTTAATTTTCAGTAATTGTTTCCTTTATTTTCTAAAATCAAAATCAAAATCAATTTCCTTTCTACTCGAACAATAAATCCCGAAATTATAATTAGTACATAAAATAATTTCACTACACAATTCATCTGCGTTCGACTACCTTAGAGTGTTATTATAAATTTATTTATCGTTGATCTTTAATTAAAATTGTGGAATTTCACTGCGATCACTTCTTCACCAGCTCCTTTGCCATACACATTAGCTGGAATGTCAAACACCTTAAACATTATTATTACAAGTGAATACACGAGGACTAACCCTCGGGATAGTTATAAATACACACCCTGTAACTCTTTTTACTTTTAGTTCAATGATTCAATTTGTTTATTCAAAAACACCAATCTAACTTGAGCATCGGAGAGGCAATGCCAAGTACATCACCCGCACTCACAACCTAGTTTGGGTGCAATAAGTATACAACAACGCATTGAAAAACCATCCAAATATGTCAAGTGAATAATCATTCCACGACACGGGCGGAAAAAACCACTTAACCGCCTCTATACCAGGTCAAAACACGACTTGACAACATACAACCCAGCAGTGCGCGACCTATCTGCCAACACTCCACTCTATTTTCGGACCCACGATTTGAGCCTCTGAGTAACCTCTATGGAGCTACTTGCACTTCCTGTGCGGAAACCTTCAACAAACCCCGCACTCATTGGAGTCACCCACGGGGACTCTGACCTACCATAGGAAATGTTGGCCTCACGAGGCCCATTCCTAGGCTCCCAATATCTCCTCACGAGGAAATCAAAACTCCCGCGCTTTGAGCACATATGTCATAGACTCATAGTGGGCACATGAACATCTAAAATTTTTTGACCTTGGGGTCACCTGATCGGATGACCCGAAGTCCAAATGGGCTATTATTGGGCTCAAATATGATTGGGCTAGAGCAAATTAGACTCCGGTCCTATAATGATGGCAAAGTTCTAATAAAAAGCATTCAAACGGGCTCTATGAGCTCCAAGTAGCGACCTCAAGCAGGCCCAAACCTAGCACAGAAGACCACGATCAAGGGGGACGTACCCAAAGGAGCTACACGACCTCTGGATGATGACCTCAGCCGACCTCTAAAGGGAGACGACCTACCAGCAAGGGTCCTACCGAAGACCTCCACAACCTACCCATCATCCAAAATGAACAAGACCCACTCTTCCTAGCAATGAGCCAATGAACCAGCATGTACGGCCTACATGAAAGGTTGAGGGGATAAGCATCATGTCGCGGCTAGCTTGAAAGATCGTTGGAAACCCTAGCTAAATTGCCTCTGAGAAAATTGGAACTACCCTCGAATTTCTTGCACAACCTATTAGGGAGAGGCCAAGTAGATAAGGGTCTAGCCTCAGATAATCCGGAGGACCGTAGGGGAACCCTAGCCCAACAACATCCGAAAAGGATGCAACCGCCATTGTAAAGATCTCAATCTCTCCATACAAAACTGGCATGAGAGGGGACCTTCACCATTATGTGGTGGTATACTCTCAGGTCCATAGCTGATGTGGGATATTCAACACACCCTCACACACACAATGTTGAGCATCATGGAAATCCCATCATCGGGATAATTTGGGTCTTACATCGAACTAACCGGACTCTGATATCATGTAAAGATCCCAAACTCTTCATACAAAATCGACTTGTAAGGAGAAATACTTTCACCATTATGTGGTGGTATACTCCCAGGTCCATAGCCAATGTGGGATATTCAACAATCAGTCTCCAGTAACCACTTTCGAAGAAGTAGGAACTACCCCTGAGTTCACTACACAACCTACTGAGGAGAGACAAAACAGATAAGGGTCTAGCCGCAGATAATCCGGAGGACCGTTGAAAATCCTAGCTGAACAACCTTCGAAAATTGAAATTACCTCAATTTTTTACGGCTGTAACAGCTCCCCTTGAACTATAAAAGAGGAGCCGATAAGTCATTTTTAGCACGTTTTTCTCCCCTATCACACTTGTACTCTACAAATCTCAATATTCCCGCTTTATTCTTTCATAATCAAATTGTGTTATTTAATTGTTCTTTAGATATTTTTCTCTCATTTTTTACAAGTTCCAAAAATCCATATCTCATCTTCAAATCAAATCTCAATAATTATTATTATAAAACCAATATTGTTAAAAAATCTTAATTAAAAATGATTATGAAAAGTCAATAAACCTCAATACGTAATTCGAGATTTAAAATTTCAAATTTTGTATCATTAAAATTAGTATTGATTAAAACATTTAATTAATTTAAAACCATTACTTTAATTTAATAAGTTAAGTTAAGATTAATTATTAAATATTGATTAAAAATAATTTTATAATATATATATATAAATATATATATAGATGGGATCATATGCTTAAAAACTTGTCTCATAAACTTTGAATTTTTTTAAATCTTGAAAGGTAAAAACGATTTGAAAAGGTTAATTAAAAAAGTAAATTTCAAGAATTAAGATCTAATTATTTTTTTTATTTAAATTAAAAAATAAAAACTATTGGCACGTCAACAATTCATGTCAGCTATTAGGGCTGACGCAACAATTAATGCATCGATCTAAGTGAGTTGGGAAATAACTACATAAAGAAATATAAACCATGATGAGATTCTTTAAATTTTAAAGGATGTGACCATAAATTTAAGGATGGATAAACATAATTACCTCAATTTATATCACCCTACTTTCAGTCTTACCACACAAAAATCATTCACTAGCTGCAAAGGTAGTCCTATCTCCGGATTCTTTTCTCCAGCAAGCAAGCGTAAACATTCATCATCCTGTTCAATTGTTTTGTTAGTCTCTAAAATTCTTCTAATTTGATTTAATTTACAATGTTGTTACGTATTTTCTGAGCAAATTATAACATATGCCTGCATATTGTAAGTTGAAGATCCGAAGCTATAATTGAGGTGTTGCGCCATTGATAATCTAAATGTTGATACATCAAAGTATATTAATCTTCAAATAACAAAAAAAGAGATAATCTTCAGCCATAAAGGTAAATGTATTCCGCAACTTATTTGATGCATAAGGTAGAATTTTAAATAGCTACTAATACATATTTTCTTCAAATATTATAACAGGCATAAAATTACATTTCAATTAACCAACAAGAAAGATTAAATTTTTTAAAACAAATAACAAATGAAGTGTTTCTTTCTTTATTTAAAAAATTTCAAATATATAATTTCATCTCAAATTATGCGAAAAGTACTACTATTAACAACAAATTAAAAAAAAACAAAAGTCTCAAAACTTAAAACAATCTATACACAAAAGACTTAAAAATATTGAGAAACCGCGTAATTATCACTTAAAGGTTTAAAAAACCGACAAACAAAATGCTAAATATACACAAATCAAATATAAAAAATGTGTTTTATTTTCAGAACCCAAATCAAATAATTTAAAATCATACCAATATAATCACTAATTAAAATCATCCGGATTTTTTTTTAAAAATAAAATTATATCAATAAAATTTGTAGGGACAACCCTTTATCAAATACCTTTATATATATAAAATTGTATTCATTTCCGAACTAAATATCATGAATGAACTATGATCTAGTATATTGGAGTTGGTCTCCTAAGAGACGGTCTCACTATATTTTTTTATTGTGAGACAGACCTTAATACATCATTTCAATAAGTTAAATACATCATTTCATTTTAAAAAATTACATTATTTACAATAAAGAAACACATAATTTCATTAAATTCGTCTTACAATAAAAAAAATGAAACTGTCTCATCTGAGACTTTGACAATATATTATCGTCCATTTTCTTGATCTAATGGCCAAAATTGTTTCATGTGGCAATTTTTTTAAAAATTATCTGTAAGGGCATTAATGGAAAAATAAGTGGCCCATATGATTCTTAAAATTTGAATTTTAACTTTTATTTTTATTTTAAATTATAATTAAGGACATTCAGATAAGTTAAACATGAGGGACCACAATAAATTTAATAATCTATTTCCTATCAAACACACGTGTTTTTCTTCTACATATTCTCTTTCATCTAATTTCTTTATAAAACTTTAAATAATCATTATATCATTCAATTTAAGTTATTTGTTCATGTATTGTATATCAAATTAAAGATAACTTAATAATCTTTCAAACGAAATCACTATGCATATGTTTCAAATAAGATAATCGTAGAGAAAATGAGATATTGCAGTGAAATAAGATACAACAACTATACAAACGTAAATAATACATATTTATAAGCTTATATAATGCAACTAACATCTGAATTTTTTTTATATTCTGCAAAAATCTGATTGACCTATCAAACATAATGTAACTGAACCAGCCTATATAATGCAAATATACAAGCTTGTAAAATGCAACTTAAATCATAAAATAAAGAACTTTTCAAATATAAATCACCCTGTAAAATCGTAATGTAAATTTATAGGCCTAAATAATGCATGTTTAATAGGGCTGACAATTCGTGCGTGTTGGGTCGTTATCGTATCGTGTCATTATCGTGTTTGAGCTTAACGGGTTCGTGTCGTGTTCGTGTTTGAGCTTAACAGGTTCGTGTCGTGTTCGTGCTCATTATTATCGTGCGTGTTCATGTCGTGTTATCGTGTCGTATTAATTTTTTTTAGTCCTTAGTGTAAAACTGACAATTTTAGTAAGGTTAATTTTTATCGTATCGGGTCGTTTTCGTGTCATGTCATTATCGTGTTTGAGCTTAACAGGTTCGTGTCATGTTTGCGTTTGAGCTTAACATGTTTGTGTCGTGTTCGTGCTCGCTTTTATTGTGCGTGTTCGTGTCGTGTTATCGTGTCGTGTCAGAAATTGACAGCCCTAATGTTTAGACACTTATATAATGTAGCTTAAAGCTAGTTTGTATATTTTAAACTATTGGCCATAAAGACATAGTAATAAACGAATTAGAGCGTCGAATTCAATCTATTCCATACCCCCACCTACCAACAACCGAACACCCAATTGAATTACAACTTCACTTTCCCCTGCTAGCTTATACTCATTGTTTATTTGAGAGAATTGGAGAAGTTGTTACCTAAATGAAAAGAAGAAGATGGATTTAAAACTCCAAATTCACCATACCACAATTAAGTTGCATTATATAAGCCTGAAACATGCATTATTTAGGCCTATAAATTTACATTATAATTTATTGGGTGATTGATATTTTGACAAAGTTATTTATTTTTTTATTTAAGTTGCATTATATAAGCTTGTATATTTGCAGTATATATGCCGATTTAGTTGCCTTACGTTTGATGAGACTATCAATTTTTTGTAAAACATAGTTTTTTCTTTTTTCAGAAGTAAGTTACATTATATAAGCTTGTAATTATGCATTATCAACACATGTATAGTTGCAATATCTTATTTTCACTACGATTATCTTATTTTAAACATATGCAATAGGGATTTCATTTGAAAGATAATAAAACGATCTTTAATTTGATATATGACACAAAAAAAAAACTTAATTAAGTGAGGTATGATTATTTAAAATTTTATAATAATGTTGGAGGTGAGAGAATAAGTTAAGAATAAATAATCGTATATAAAATATTTTGTAAGATAAGATGTGGTCCCCTCATATTTAAGAAAATTAAATAATGTTTAGGATGTGGTCCCCTCATGCAAAAAGACTTAAGAACCCAAATAATGCTGAAAATTCTTAATTGTTTAAATCAAATCTACATCCTTGATTTTGAAATGAATGGATCAGATTTATTCGCATCTCACATCTGGAGAGGTTGTTGGTCCCGGATATCAGGGTATACTTTGGCAGCGGAAAATACGT
>JAPKLW010000324.1:270195-307408 GCA_026898455.1 Plectranthus barbatus
AAGCAAGTATCTACTGGGGAAGGGAAACTTAGCCAAATTTCCCAACAGAGGTACTTGTCACTTTAGCACACCCCTATATATATATATAGGGATTAGATTTGGTGATAAAATTTTTCCCATGATAAAATGATAAAGACGCTTGATTACCTTTACCATTGTTTGATTGTGTTTTAGTTGTTGCTTGATTGTATTTCAGTTGTTGCTTGATCATTTATTGCTTGATTGTATTTTAAATGTTACGTTATTATATATCAACCATTGATTTAATTAAATCTAATGGATGAAATACATTCTTATTTTTAATATACTTATTTGTTATCATATGATTTCATCCCTATATATATATATATGATCATATGAGAAATGTTTTTAGTATGAGAAATGAGAATAAATTCCAACCATCTATCTTTACATATCAACGCATTATTTTAGTATGAGAAATGCAGGATATTCAAGATGATATGCCACATTTTTTAGTTTAATATGGTGCGTTGATATGAAAATATGAACTATCGAAATTTATTCTCATTTCTCATACTAAAGTTCATTCTCACCTGATCACTACTATATATATATATATAGGTCGATATAGTAATTATATACAATGAATGATAATTTTAAAGTCTGCATCTTAACTAAGATTTTGTTCATTTTAAGGGCAATATCATGCATTAACATTACATTGCGAAATAAAATGCTATGTATCTCTACTTATGATATTTTATCTTCAATATTGTGCATTTTATCTTAGCAATCATGCATTTTATCTAAGGAAATGTGCATTATATCTCATTACGAAAAAAAATTATCTCTCTAATAAGGAAATATTGTATGTATAAAAATCTGGATATCTATATCTAATCTGATATGGAAATATTATTATAAATAATAAAGTTTATTTGATTTTAAAAATTGAAATATATATATCCTTACTTTATTTGAATATTCTTACCATATCTACTCAAAATAATCATAATCTTATTTGTGCATCATCAAAATAATTCAAGCTCATAATAAAAGTTAACGTGTAAATTTTGATTTTTTCTGAGTCGTGACGATTATTCATACATCGAAATAAACAACGAAATAATTTGAATCTCACTATGTTACATAAATAAAATGTATGTTGATGTAATTTATCTTAAAATAAATTTATTGTATATATATATTTATCTGCATAAAATAAAAAATTATATTCTCACCTTATTTTATCTTAAAATTTGTTAATTTTATCTTAAAATTGTTCATCATATCTCTATATAATATGCATTTTTGAAGGAACATAAGGCATTTTATGCATCATATTGTGTATTTTAAGTATGATTTCATGCATTTTACGAAAATCAAAGTGCTGTTACGAGATTTAGATAGAATCACTATTTTTTTGTTAAGATTTTTGTCCTCTAAATTTTTCCAATAAGGATTTTGTTTGAAAGATAATTAAATTATCTTCAATTTGATGTATAATACATGAAAATGAATTTAAATTGAGTGAGTTATGATCATTTAAAGTTTTTAGAATTTTAATTAGAGGATAGAGAAAAAATTTTACATTTTACAAAATTATCCTTAAAATCATATAATGCACAATAAACTACAAAAAATGAACACAAAATTTTTTAAATCTCTAGCGTTGATATGCAAAGATAGAGGGCTGGGATTTATTCTCATTTTTCATACTAAAAATATTTCTCATATGATCACCACTATATATATATATATATATATATATATATATATATATAGGGATGAGATCATATGATAATAAATAAGTATATTAAAAATAAGAATGAATTTCATCCATTAGATCTAATTAAATCAATGGTTGATATTTAATAAAGCAACATTTAAAATGCAATCAAGCAATAAATGATCAAGCTGCAACTGAAATACAATCAAGCAATATTGTAATCAAGCAACAACTAAAACACAATCAAACAACATTGTAAAGGTAATTAAGCGCCTTTATCATTTTATCATGGGGAGATCTTTATCACCGGATCCAATTCCTATATATATATATATGGGTGTGTTAAAGTGACAAGTACCTCTCCAGATGTGAGATAATAATAAATCTGATCCATTCATATATATATATATATATAGAGAGAGAGAGAGAGAGAGAGGAGAGGTCATATAAAAAAAGATCCCCTTGTGAGAAAAAAAAATAATCATGTCTATTAAATCTATAAAAATCAATGGTTGATATTCAAACAAACAATAACTAAAATACAATCAAACAACAAAATAATCAAGCAAAAATTAAAACACAATAAGCAACGACCTGAATACAATCAAGGAACCTTATGAACACAATCAAACATATTTATCACTTTCACACGTTAAGACTTTTCTTAACGGATCCGCTCTATATATATATATTAAGAAAAAATAAAATATACTCTCCATCCCGCCTTATTAGTTCACTTTTCCTTTTTCGTCTATCCCTATATATTAGTCAACTTTCTTAAAATAACAAATTTTTAACACTCACCAATAAAAAATTAATTCCACTATCACTTATAAATATTGGTTATTGTGCCCCGTCAAAGTAGACTATTTGACCGGAGCGGAGGGAGTATCAAAATAATTGATATTTTACTTATAAATAAAGAAGGTTGCTTCTTACCAATGGAACACCGGCGTTTGAAGTAGTATTAGTGGATCTGATCACAGCAGCTATAGTGAGTTGTATTATTGTGCTGACAATTAACTTTCAATCTATTTGATTCCACCACTCCGACACAAATTTTTCTTGGCGATGTAGCTCGATTTGGAAGTTGGAAAATGGAAATGGGAGTTGATTGAAAAGTAACGCGGTGGTAGTTGGATTGGATCTAAGTTGGTGTGGCTAGCGAGAACAGTTGAAGTTTGGGTTCTAAGAAAAAAATCAAGGTTGGGTCTTTAATTACTTTTTGCTGCATGTGAAAACTACTACCGCCTCTAAATGAGAGAAGGTTGAGAATCTTATATATAGTATCTCTTATCAATTAGGGTTAGAAAATTCTTCATTCAGCGTCAGCGAGAGTACATGAACAGTGGTAGTTGGTAGGAATCTTATAATGAAGTCTTCGTCAATTTTGTTTTATTCTGAGGAAAAAGACATCGTCAATTTTTAAATCTCCACCACCACGTTTTTTTTCCACTACGTTTAAGGAGGTATGTTTTGACGGCTACATATTCTTATTCAGACGCTGACACACGCACATAAGACGAGCTCCAATGGCAACTTGGTCTGTGCTACGTCCTGTCAGGTAAGAAAAATGGATTTGAAATTAAGGAAATCCACGACCGAGATTGTATTCCAATAGGATCCAATCATATGCGCCCTACCACATTTTTTAATTTTTTTTTGTTATTAACCAATTATGTTATGACATGTGTATTTTTTAAAAAAGTTTTTTAGATAAATAATAAAATTGATATATGTTTTATATAATAACATAAAAGTAAATATAAAATATACCAAAATTCACAATTTTTTATTCTCTACATATCGAGACAATTGTGATAGATATATAGAGGTGTAATCATATCACAAGTCTTCCTTAGATGAGAGAAGATAATGAATCTGGGCCTTTAATTTTAAAATATGAATGGTCAAGATTTAATGCTGGATTTTATTTTATTACTTAATTTAATAATTAATTAATTCCATAAGGGGTTTAATAGTAATTAATTCATTCCTTTTTTATTCTTTCCATAACTACCTCCTAAAATCTCTCATACGATTTAAAATCTCTCCCGAATTGAGAATCAAAATCTGTCTCAAAATCTGTTTCAATTTTTGTTTGCATAGAGTTTCATTCGTTGACATTCAAAGATCTCAATCATATTTTCTCCAGCATTAAGGCTCCTCTGCATCACCATCGGCGATATTTTCCTCATCATGTACGTCTTCGTCCCAGCATCTCTACGTCGTGGTTCCAGGCGACGACTCCCTTTCTCATTGAGGCTGCTTAGATCTTCGTCCCAGCAGCATGCGCACAACACAAATCATTATGCACAGCAGCGGCAGGGCCGCAGCAGTTGGACCACGACATCTGGTCGCGGATCCCTAGGGTTTTCGATGGTGGCGGCGTATGGTCGTGGGAGAAAGGCGACTATGGTTTGTAGGTTGGAGAAGATAGAGATGCGGGCTAGGGTTGATTTTGCGTGCACTACGAATTACGTCGGTTGATTTCTCCTGAATTTGTTGGACGACGTTGTAGTTTACGCCGATGCGTTCAACGGAGAATCATTGCACCTTACATCTGCAAAGTACTCGTACTTCCTTTCATTGTCATCTTTTTTATCCATGTTTTTTTTCTTGATTATTTGCTAGTGTTTCACAGTCACAATTTAGAAAATTGAAGTTTGATGGGTTGAGTTGAAATAATGATTGATGTTTTGTAGAATACAGTTGTTTATTTTTGTTATGTAAGTTGCAGTATTTAAGCCTGTTGATAAGGTGCAAAATGTGCAGCAAAGTGCAAGTGTACACTGTCAAGTAGTATCTAGGAGTAATCTAGAGTCGAATCCCACAGGGAATGTCTTATGTGTAGAATCGTGCACACATTAACATGCAACAAGGATTTGAACAATTGGTTTTGGAAATAGTTCTACTGTAGAAATAGTAAATTAGCATAAACAAAACAATAGCAATTGAATTAACAAAAGGTATACAAACAGGCTGATAAGATTTCAGTTATAAAAACAACTTAGGTTGCTGACTCCCCATGCTGTGTAAGATGCTGTAGCATTGATCCTAGCATGCTCTAGTGCTGAACCACATATGTAATCTAACAACTTTTCCAAGCTATAGATGTTGCTAAGATAATCATCTATCCACATATTCATATGCCAAACAGAAGAATATCCAGCTCAAAGTAAGACAGGTTCATTAAGCACACCAATTCCACACATTTTCCAATGGCAAGAATTAGTTCAAAATAGGGTTCTCTCCTAAACATACTTTTCCAAGCATGAGCAGAAATGTATCTTAGCTAAGTTGGCCAGGCAGAGCAAGATAAGATTGATAAACACCCAGATCTGATAGATTAGCAAAGGATCAATAAAACAGTGCAATAAGCTTAAGCAAAGAAGTCAACAAACCAAGTCTCAAAGGTTTAGCTCATAGCTAAAACTAAACAGTAAATGACTAAATATTCTTCACAAACAAAGTTTAGACAGCTGAAATGTTGATAGAGGTTGCCACTAGGATGAATTCCTTCAATCCTAGAGAAATTGTCCTCAGGATTCCTCCTTCGACCAATACCCAACTCTCTCCACTGCCTCTCAGCTCTCCTCTCTGTAATTTCTGTGTATTTTCGTCTATCTTCCCCCCTCTTTTCAGAAAGTGTGCTCTCTCTGCCCCTTTTATATGCGGCTGCTCCTCCAAAAATGGTTATTAGGTTTCCCAAATAAGATGCAACTTGCCATAAATGACCCTCAGTGATTTGGCATCTTAGTCAGCAGCTTTAGTTCCCCCAGCTTAGCTCAGCATTAAGTTGTCCATGTCAGCAGTGAACAGGTGGCCCATTTGAGCTGCTACTTTCTCTCTCCCCAACTTTCTCTTTCTACTCTGGTATCCATGCTGACTTCATGCTGCAGCATCTTCACTCGGCATGTTCACTTTCTTTTGGAATTTATACTTGATGTTTTTCCTGCATTATTTTATACTAAACTAGACACAAAAGAGTTAATTTGGAACAACTATTCCTCTAAACATCAATCATGCATAAACATGCTTATTTAAACCTAAACTGGACTTAAACAAGACTCAAAGGACTCGAATTTATTAATTTAAAGACATAAATATAACTCTCATGAGAGAGTTATCACCTGTACATTTGCATTAAATACGCCTGTAAATTTGCATCAAACACGCATGTGAATTTGCAAATATTTCATGTATTGATTGAGGTTTTAGAATATAGTTGTATGGCTTTAATATGTAAGTTACATTATTTATTTATTTATGCATGTAAATATGCATTACATATGTCTGTACAATTGCAGTATTTCATGGAATGATTGACATTATTAAAGCAAAGTTGTTTATTTTTCAGATATATACGTCTGTACAGTTACATTATCCTTCAAAGAATAATTGAGGTTTTTAGAAAACTTTTATTTTTCTGAAGTAAGTTGTATCATATAAGCCTCTAAATATGATAAGCCTGCAAAGTTGCATTACAAATGTTTCTTGAAGTGTTTGAATTTTTAGAATATAATTAATTTTAATATTATGAATAATGCAATATTTTATTCTATATACTGCTATCAGATGGAAAAGATAATGCAATTACAAATTGCTAATTTTATTTTTTATGGTTGCAATATGTTTCATGGAATGATTGAAGATTTTATAACACAATTGCATTTAATATTACGAATAATGCGATTTTTATATTCTATATAATGCAATTACATAGAAAAGATAATGCAACCGTCCATTGTAAAATTGCTTTCTTTAAAATTCGAAGATAATCAGGCTCGAACTGATGACTTCCACCACGTCAAGAAATGGCGGCAGCAGCGCGAGGAGTTAACGACCGGAAATACCTAAAAATGATAAAAAAGTATAAAAATATTAATCAAGAAAAATATTCATTAAAATTTGAAATTAATAAAAAGTAGCGATAATGTAGCAAAATATTAGGGATTTTTCTAGATATTATGAGTGTGAAAAAGAATAAAAATAATTAATTCAGGAAAATATCCATTAAAACTCAAAATTTCTAAAAACTAGGGATAATGAAGGATAAAATTAGGGATTTTCCTATTTTGTAGATTTAATGGATATGAAAAATATCAAATGTACCCCGTTAATGCAACATTTTATAGGTAGATAATGCAACTTTTTAATTTTGGTCTAATATTTAATCATAACCGTCCAACACCTAAAAGATGGTCCAGATCCATTCTCTTCTCCCATCCAAATGGTCATTTGTGACTTTAACGCACCTCTATATATATATAGAATTGTAATCATATGTGAACCACCTTCTAGATGAGATATAAGACTAAATCTCAAGCCTTTATTTTCAAGATTTAATGGCCAAGATTATCTGAATGACTTTAATTATTGATTATTATTTTCTATTTTTAATTTAATTGGAGGGTGTTTTTGGAATTATAATTTGGTAGTTTAAATAATTCCTTAACTGTCTCCTAATATTACTCCATATCTTGACCATTTATCACGCTTTTTTTGGGATTCGAAATAACCAGTAGGTGAATCAAGCATCTGGATCATCATCAACATTCCAGGAGGTCCGCAGGATGGAAGAAAAGTCAGACAACCAATCGCAGTAACGTTGGAGCACCGCATCCTAGGCAACCATGTAATTTCAGAGCGTGGTCACCCTTTCAGCATTGTAGTCCTTCTGCCTCTTAGTTGCATGCTTCAGAGCTCTCAGCTTGAAGTTGAAGTGACTAGCTTTAGGGAAAAAATTTAACATGTTGTGGCATTTAACCAACATCGATCTCAGCATCCAACACACCACCCCCAACTTAGAATTGAGCTCAGACTGCTCTTCTCTGAAACTGAATTTAAAATTAAACTAGACAAAATGTAAAGCTAATCTAATGTAGAATAAAGCAAGAAAATGAATATTTACAAACAATACTAATTCCACTCGAACTTGTTACCGCTAGTAGGAGGGAACCAGTTGTACCTCATCCTAAGCATCTTGCAAGGTGGTGGATATCTTCTCCCTGTTGAAGACTCCACTGTCCATTCACCTTAAACTCTCTTCCAGAGTTTTCCTTTTTCAAATTCACAACACTTTTCCTGGTATCATTGACTTGTTGTTGCTCAACAAAACCATTACAACCTTCTTCCAGCAATATCTTATCATTAGAATTCAGAGAGATAAACTCGTCACCCTTGTACCATATATCAGGTGGCTTTGAATTTTTCATGGGTAATTTATCATCATCCACTAACTCATCAAACTCCAATTCAGTACACACTCCTTCCAGTTTTTCTTCAGCAAGGGCATCCAAAATTTTCTTTAATTGAGCATCATCTGCTTGCATTTTGAATCTTTGAGGAAAAGGTGGAGATGGGGGAACAAACTGAATAGCAGAGGTCTGATGCTGAAGACATGCTGCAACATTGGGTGTAGCATCCTGCTTTGCCTAAATCTCAAGATCTTTCTCTGCAGACTTCTCACACTTTTGGATTGAAGAGGACTCAACTCTCTCTCCTTGAACAGGGTATGGGCTTCCAATTTGCTTGCCACTCTTCATTGTTAGCGCATTGCATTGTTCTTTCCCTGCATCCTCAACAAATGGTTTCTGAACTTGAAGTCCTGCTGAAGGCATCTCCTGCAATTCAAATCTTTCTCTGAAAACTCTATGCATATTCCCCCCATTCAGCTCTCTGATAGTTCCCAATTCATCAAGAATTTCTGAATCCTCTTCATAAATCTCATCCAGCTTTTCATACACCAAGGAATCAACCATGTCAATTGTTGAACACTCCTCAATATCATCTCTTCTGTGCTTCATTGTTTTAGACATGTTGAAAGTGACTTGCTGGTCATGAACTTGCATAGTAATTTCATCATTCCTCATATCGATCAGAGCTCCTCCAGTTTTCAGAAAGGGTCTTCCTAATATGATAGGGATTTCTTCATCTGCTTCAAAATACAAGATAATGAAATCAGCAGGAAATATCAACTTATCCACTTTCACTAAAGCATTCTCAATCTTTCCTTCAGGGTAGACTGTAGACCTGTCTGCCAGTTGTAGGGTAACTGTGGTGGGTCGAGCACCTCCTATTCTCAACTTCTTGAAGATTGACAAGGGCATTAAGTTAATGCTAGCTCCAAGATCACATAGAGCTCTCCCCACATGGTGCCCACCTATAGAACACGGAATTGTGAAACTTCCTGGGTCCTTGAGTTTAGCTGGCAACTTCTGATTAAATAAAGCACTGGTCGCCTCAGTAATAGCTACGGTCTCAAATTCCCCCAAGGGTCTTTTCTTTGTCAACACATCCTTAAGAAGTTTTGCATAGCTTGGCATCTGTTCCAAAGCTTCCACAAATGGAATATTGATGTGCAGCTGTTTGAGCATGTCAAAGAACTTGTTGAACTGAACTTCATCCTTCTTCTTTTTAAGCCTATGAGGATAAGGTGGAGGTGGAGGATTATATCTGACTGGTTCTTTCTCTTTTAGTTTCACTTCAGGTTTAGCATGCTGCTGACTTGATGTAGCATGATCTTTAGCATCTTCCTGAGCTTTCTGACTTGCTTCAGATCCATCTCTGCATCTTTCTGTTGAGGTGAAAATGTGTCCCCATTGTCTTGTAATTCGGGAGATATCTCAGCCAACTTAGTGCCACTCCTCAGAGTTACTGCTTTCAGCTGCTCTTTCCCAGGTCTGGGATTAATTGTATTCCCAGACATAGTGCTTTGTGGTCTATTCTTCATTTCAGTAGTAAATTGACCAATCTGAACTTCCAGATTTCTAATAGTTGCTTCCTGGCTTTGACTTCTTGATTCAGTTTTTACCATGAACTCCTTCATCAAATTTTCCAAGGACATAAAAGCTTGAGTTGGGATTTGCATCTGCTCTTACTTCATTTGGTGTGGCTGTTAAAATCCAGCAAGAGCATTTTGCTTCATTTGCTGTGGATGCATCTGTTGTTGCTGCCCTGATTGCTGCATTTGTGGCTGCATTTGTTGTTGTGAGCTTGAAGCATTTCCTTGATTTGACCATGAGAAGCTTGGATGATTTCTCCACCCTATATTGTAGGTACTTGAATATGGATTGCTTTTGTTGTGTCCCATGTAACACACAGAAACAGGATTGTGTGGACAATCATCAAATAAATGTGCTTCTCCACAATATATACAAGAAGAGTCCACCAACATTTGATTTACTGTTTGCTGTAATGGTTGTGATGGTTGTGGAGCATGATTTGCTGTCATGGTTGCTTCTATACTCTTCACAACGGTTCCTATGGCTTCAATCTGAGTTTGCATAGCAGTCAAGACACTTGATTCAGCAGCTCCTATTACTTTCTCAACAGTTTGTGCTCTGGCGTTTGACCATTGACAATTGTTCTCAGAAATCCTCTCCAAAATCTCAAAAGCTTCATTGTATGTCTTCAACAATATGGCTCCATTTGCATAGGCATCCAGCACCAACCTTGAATTGGGACTCAGTCCATTATAAAAAGTTTCCAACTGAATGCAATGAGGTATCCCATGGTGTGGACACTTCCTCAGCAGCTCTTTGTATCTTTCCCAAGCCTCACTGACTGATTCATCATCTTGCTTGAATGCCATAATGTCACTTCTGCACCTTGTGTTTCTGGTAGGAGGGAAGTACTTTAACAAGAATTTCTCTGTCATATCATTCCAAGATGTGATGGTTTCTGGTTGAAGATTGTTCAACCAAGACTTGGCACTGCCCCTCAGAGAGAAAGGGAACAACTTTAACCTCAGTGCTTCTTGAGATACACCAGGCAGCTTAAAGTTGTCACTCACATCCTGAAAAGATCTGAGATGAAGATGAGGATCTTCCGATGCCAATCCACTGAATTGTCCTATAATTTGAAGCATATGAAACATCACTAGCTTCAATTCAAATTGAGTTGCTTCAATAGTAGGTTGCACAATTCCAGACTTCAGCTCATTGAACCTGGGATCAGCATAAGCTCGAATACTTTTGTTCTTATCATCAGCCACAGCTAATGCATTTCCCAAATTCTGTCCTCCTGCACCACCAGCTTGGTTAGCCATTTGAGGTCTCTTTTTTCTATGTCTTCTCTTATTTCTTCAGAATGTTCTTTCAATTTCTGGATCAGACAACTGAACTTCAGGTGGTTCTCTCTGGTACATACACAAGGCACACTTGAAAATCAGCAACAACTCCAATATTAATAACTTTTTTTTTGTTTTTTTGAATACTATAATTAACTATAATTGCAGTTAAAATAGCAACAAGATTCTATGACACTCCCCGGCAACGGCGCCAAAAACTTGATACGGTGCAAAATGTGCAGCAAAGTGCAAGTGTACATTGTCAAGTAGTATCTAGGAGTAATCTAGAGTCGAATCCCACAGGGAATGCCTTATGTGTAGAATCGTGCACACATTAACATGCAACAAGGATTTGAACAATTGGTTTTGGAGATAGTTCTACTGCAGAAATAGTAAATTAGCATAAACAAAACAATAGCAATTGAATTAACAAAAGGTATACAAACAGGCTGATAAGATTTCAGTTATAAAAACAACTTAGGTTGCTAACTCCCCATGCTGTGTAAGATGTTGTAGCATTGATCCTAGCATGCTCTAGTGTTGAACCACATATGTAATCTAACAACTTTTCCAAGCCATAGATGTTGCTAAGATAATCATCTATCCACATATTCCTATGTCAAACAGAAGAATATCAAGCTCAAAGTAAGACAGGTTCATTAAGCACACCAATTCCACACATTTTCCAATGGCTAGAATTAGTTCAAAATATGGCTCTCTCCTAAACATACTTTTCCAAGCATGAGCAGAAATGTATCTTAGCTATGTTGGTCAGGCAGATCAAGATAAGATTGATAAACACCCAGATCTGATAGATTAGCAAACGATCAATAAAACACTGTAATAAGCTTAAGCAAAGAAGTCCACAACCCAAGTCTCAAAGGTTTAGCTCATAGCTAAAACTAAACAGTAAATGACTAAATATTCTTCACAAATAAACATAATAACAAAGTTTAGACAGTTGAAATGTTGATAGAGGTTGCCACTAGGATGAATTCCTTCAATCCTAGAGAAATTGTCCTCAGGATTCCTCCTTCGGCCAATACCCAGCTCTCTCCACTGCCTCTAAGCTTTCCTCTCTGTATTTTCTGTGTATTTTCGTCTATCTTCCCCCCTCTTTTCAGAAAGTGTGCTCTCTCTGCCCCTTTTATATGCGGTTGCTCCTCCAAAAATGGTTATTAAGTTTCCTAAATAAGATGCAACTTGCCATAAATGACCCTCAGTGATTTGGCATCTTAGTCAGCAGCTTTAGTTCCCCCAGCTCAGCTGAGCATTAAGTTGTCCATGTCAGCAGTGAACAGGTGGCCCATTTGAGCTGCTACTTTCTCTCTCCCCGACTTTCTCTTTCTACTCTGGTATCCATGCTGACTTCATGCTGCAGCATCTTCACTCGGCATGTTCACTTTCTTTTGGAATTTATACTATATGTTTTTCTCGCATTATTTTATACTAAACTAGACACAAAAGAGTTAATTTGGAACAACTATTCCTCTAAACATCAATCATGCATAAACATGCTTATTTAAACCTAAATTGGACTTAAACAAGACTCAAATGACTCGAATTTATTAATTTAAAGACATAAATATAACTCTCATGAGAGAGTTATCACCTGTACATTTGCATTAAATACGCCTGTAAATTTGCATCAAACACGCATGTGAATTTGCAATATTTCATGTATTGATTGAGGTTTTAGAATATAGTTGTATGGCTTTAATATGTAAGTTACATTATTTATTTATTTATGCATGTAAATATGCATTACATATGTCTGTACAATTGCAGTATTTCATGGAATGATTGACATTATTAAAGCAAAGTTGTTTATTTTTCAGATGTAAGTTGCATTATATAAGCATATAAATATGCATTATATACGTCTGTACAGTTACATTATCCTTCAAAGAATAATTGAGGTTTTTAGAAAACTTTTATTTTTCTAAAGTAAGTTGTATCATATAAGCCTCTAAATATGCATAATATAAGCCTGCAAAGTTGCATTACAAATGTTTCTTGAAGTGTTTGAATTTTTAGAATATAATTAATTTTAATATTATGAATAATGCAATATTTTATTTTATATACTGCTATCAGATGGAAAAGATAATGCAATTGCAAATTGCTAATTTTATTTTTTATGGTTGCAATATGTTTCATGGAATGATTGAAGATTTTATAACACAATTGCATTTAATATTACGAATAATGCGATTTTTATATTCTATATAATGCAATTCCATAGAAAAGATAATGCAACCGTCCATTGTTAAATTGCTTTCTTTAAAATTCGAAATACCTAAAAATGATAAAAAAGTATAAAAATATTAATCAAGAAAAATATTCATTAAAATTTGAAATTAATAAAAAGTAGCGATGATGTAGCAAAATATTAGGGATTTTGCTAGATATTATGAGTGTGAAAAAGAATATAAATAATTAATTCAGAAAAATATCCATTAAAACTCAAAATTTCTAAAAACTAGGGATAATGAAGCATAAAATTAGGGATTTTCCTATTTTGTAGATTTAATGGATATGAAAAATGTCAAATTTACCCCGTTAATGCAACATTTTATAGGTAGATAATTCAATTTTTTAATTTTGGTCTAATAATTAATCATAACCGTCCAACACCTAAAAGATGGTCCAGATTCATTCTCTTCTCCCATCCAAATGGTCATTTGTGACTTTAACGCACCCCTATATATATATATATAGAGTTGTAATCATATGTGAACCACCTTCTAGATGAGATATAAGACTAAATCTCAAGCCTTTATTTTCAAGATTTAATGGCCAAGATTATCTGAATGACTTTAATTATTGATTATTATTTTCTATTTTTTAATTTAATTGGAGGGTATTTTTGGAATTATAATTTGGTAGTTTAAATAATTCCTTAACTGTGTCCTAATATTACTCCGTATCTTGACCATATATCACGCTTTTTTTTCTTTTAACTATTCCATATAGCCAACGATACATATCATATCTCACGGAGTAATTTTTTTCAAAATTCCATTCCATGTAAAAAGAAGAGGACGATTTCCATAGAAATGGTTGGTGGTGGCACAAGCCCATAGAGAGAATTCACTGGATGCCTAAATTGCACAAGCGCTACGGTGGAGGAAGGAGAGGTAAAGAAAATTGGAAGGAAGTGGAGAAAAAAGTGCAATGTCTACGTCCCAGACATTTTTTTTGTGTTCATTATGCCATGACAGAGGCTTAAGTTATGAGGTATGATTTTGTAGGGGTGGTTTGAATCATAATTATTTTGATTTTTGAAGAGTCTGGTGGCATGATTATTTTAATTGATAATTGGTTACGGGAAGTTTCAAGGGACACGCTTTTTTGACTTTGGATGCAGTTTGTGAAGGATTCCATGCGTGTACATTAAATTTGACTATTTATAATAATATATAGTTGCAATTAAACTTGCATATATTAAGCCTGTACATTTGCATATATTCACGTGTTGTGATTTATGCAAGATGTCTTAACTACGTAGTTGCAATAATTAAACCGGTAATGTGCATTGATTAAGTCTGTAAACTTGCATTTATCAAGCCTGTAAACTTGTAGTGTATTTTTTTATTTTATAGTTGTGTGTAAAATTTTTTAGAATGTAAATATATGTAGTTGCAGCAATTAGCCCGTATACTCACAG
The DNA here is from genome assembly GCA_026898455.1 of Plectranthus barbatus. Taxonomy (NCBI): domain Eukaryota; kingdom Viridiplantae; phylum Streptophyta; class Magnoliopsida; order Lamiales; family Lamiaceae; genus Plectranthus; species Plectranthus barbatus. The sequence goes on from JAPKLW010000324.1 coordinate 284,629, forward strand.
TTTTAAGCTTGTAAACATGCATTGATTAATCCTCTAAATTTACTTCATACAATTGATTGTTTCTTATCTTCATGTAAACTTGGTATATTTTAAGATACTGCAATGATTTGATTAATATAATGCATATATTTCAGATTAATAATGCAACTTTCGAAGAAGTATAAATATTGTTATAATTTTTTGTTAATATTTTTATAATAATGAAATATTGCAAGCTATATAATGCATTATTTCACATAAAATAATGCAACATTGTGTGATAGATAATGCAACATTATGTGATAGATAATTCGAAATCACAAAATAAATTGCTTAAAATAAGAAATTTTTGAAGAAAATAAAATTAATTTTGAAATACAATAATTCACATAACCAATCCCATTAAATTAGGAAGAAAATATAATTTGATTTTGAAATGTAGTATTTTAGAAATCAAATCCCATAAAATTAGGGGTGAAAATCGTGCATATATAATTCTGATTTTTAAAAAATACCATGTAATACAACTTCTTCCTCTTAATAATGCAACATTTTTCTCTTAATAATGCAGCGAATTCGATTAAATTTTAAAAATTAATGTGGTTGGTAGGTTAATATTTCTAAAAACTGTAAAACAACTAATTTCCTTTTAATTCGGATCCAAATACGGGGATTATTTAAATTTGTGTACAAAGACATTATTATCCTTATATGCAACTTTTTATCACTTTTACTGCAACGAATTTTTTTCAAAAAATGCACTGATCCTACACGTTCATTTGAATAATCAATGATCCAGATTTGGTCTCGGATCAGAGTGTTTTATATGCATCAAAATATTAATACAATCTTGCACTTATCTTGCTGCGTCCAAAGAAGAGTTCACAGGGTGTCTTAAGAACCGATTTAGAAGGCACCAAGTTTAAGATGTAAGCCGTTGTTTCCAATGTGTATCCCCAAAACGAAATGGGTAAGCTTGCATAACTCATCATTGATCTCACCATCTTCAAAAGTGTTCTATTTCTTCTTTCTGCTACACCGTTTTGCTGGGGAGTACCTAGTGCAGTCCATTGGGATGTAATCCCATGTTCTAACAAATATTGCAGGAACTCGTTGCCGAGGTATTAGCCACCGTGGTTAGATCGCAATGACTTGATAGTTTTCCCGACCTTCTTTTCTACCTTAGCCTTAAACTCTTTGAATTTCTCAAAGCATTCACACTTGTAGCGAAGCAGGTAAACGTATTCGTATCTCGAGTAGTCGTCAATGAAAGTGACGAAGTACTCATACCCTCCACAAGTATGTGTGGACATGGGCCCACATATGTCAGAATGGATGAATTCCAACACATCCTATGCTCGAGACTAACTAGCCTTAAAAGGCCCAAGCTGCTACTGCCGTCTCCACCGCACGCATGTGGTGCCCGAGTCATCGCTGTCGCCGACTGCTATCGTGGAACCGCGGCTGCGCAGCGCAAACCTCAGCTAGGGTTTGCGCCGCCGCCTGCTATCCACTGACAGCAACCGCGCGCAGCGTTGCAGTGCCGCCCCTATGCGCGCACCACCACCGCGGCTACAGCGATGTTGCCCGTGGCCGCACGTCGCGCGCGGCCTCCTGCCGCCGTTGCGTCGTCCTTGCCGGTTTCTTCTTCGTTCTTCGACCCGTACAAAATTACAAATTTGAATACAAAATTACAATAGACTATTCTATTACAATTTTTCCTATGAAATCTAATCACGGATTTTACAAAAAACACGATTTAATCCAAACATGGATAAACCACCACAGATTAAATTGAACGGGTTGCCACGAGGAACAAAAACCAAACCATCCACAACAATTAATAATTCATACATGCATAATCGAATAAATTGCTCATCCAACAGAGCCCTGAAAATAAGAGCAGACTCTGATACCAATTGTAGGGATTTCATTGCGAACCGAACCGCCAAATCTAAATAATCTTGAACCGTTCATGGATGTTGAGAATAATTAACATACGATAAACCCTAGCATGCTCCTATGAATTTAATGTTGTGGATATTCAAGTTTACCTTAACTCCGTAGTGTCTGATCCGATCTTTCGCGTTTGAATTCGAATCCCTTGATTCAACCACGCGATTAATTTAATCTGCGAAAACTGAAATTAGCAATAGATCTAATTTCTAGATTTAATTAAATGAGAAAGAGATGAAGAGGAAATTTGTTCTCTAGATTAGGTCTTCGATCTGTATCCCAATGTTGTTCAATTCTGCTACTGGTGAGGATTCCATTCAGCATATTTAATTTGGGTCAGACCTGGGACCTAATGAAAATAATAAAATAGGGGTGTACGCGGTCCGGTTTGGCTGGTTTGAGGGTCAAAGTTTCGGCCAAACCAAATAATACGGTTTGAGATTTTTTCAAACCAAACCGGCCAAATTAATCTTTCAAATTAAACCAAATCAAATAAACCAGTTTGGTTCGGCCGATTTGACGATTTGCAAAGTACAATGTCGAAATATGTTAAATATTTTATTTTGCATTAATTTATTTGAAAAAAAAACTAACAACTTCAACCATTAGTGAAAAAATGAGTGTTGAAGTGTAAAGAAATAGAAATTATTCAAGGATATAAACCAACTACTAATTTTATGGCCCAAGATTTAAACTATATCTTGCCACATATTTATTGTTACCCTGGAAGTGTTAGATAAATAACCACAAAAATCAGAATGGTTGAAGTAATAAAAAAAATAAGAATTTCATAAAACGAAGTTGTGGAAAGCAAGATTCGAACCTTTGTCATCTGGAATAATTACCCTCACCTGTGCCATTGAACTAGATTACGTTTTAGTGTATATATGCACTTTAAACATTATTAATATATACGGTTCGCTCCGGCCGAAATAGTCGGTTTCCCAAGACAAATAGTCGGCAGACCCATATACTACGGTTTGAAATTTTCAAACCGGTCAGCCGTTTTTTTGAACTCCCAAACCGGCCAAATTACTTCGGTTTGGCCGATTTCGGCCAAACCATGTACACCCCTATAATAAAGTGGACCTAAGAATTAATTAATTCTCATGTCCACAACCCAGGACACAATTAATTAATTAATATTAATTTTTTTCAACACATAATTAATACTGAATTTCCCCTTTATTACCACGTTATGAGAACATGCTGCATTTACTTAAGAATCCCCATATTTAAAGTGACTAGACATTTATTAATTTATTGAAGCTTCTGACAAACTACCACAATTAATTAATTTCTTATTTCCTAAGCAGTACCACTCATACCTTATCACTCGTGCTTGAACTTAATCAGTCTGCAGGACTTTAGCACAATGAATGTTATTGAGCTCCTCAGGGAATGTTCACATCCTATTACTCGGATATGGTAACCTAACTCCAGTCTCAGGTTGTAATACACGAACTGATGTTACCCAAGATGCGGGTATACGAGCACGTTACTCAGGCCCTCCACCATGGCAAGTCAAAGCAACAGTCAACCCGTGCATACCCCTGAACTTTCGTTAGGGTTTGGACTCAATCAAGATCGAGATCTTGTATTCTCTGATGTCAGACAGTAGAATACATCTCATTGTGGTCCAATCCATATGCAACTGCACGTACCAACGTATCAAGTAATCAAGACAGATTACTTCTTTTTTACTATGCTACAGCCTACACCGACAGGCTTATCCTCATATGTTGTCTCAGCTGTGATAATATTTATATCTCACTAGGTCAAGTGATCATATTGTCTTCTGCGATCTACAACGCATAGTATGATCGTCCCTATCGGTGAGATAAGAGGATATCATTGTTACTCGCATGTAAGTTTGTTTAACAGATAGGAAATATCGTTGAATGTATACTCATCGTAAAAAAAATGTTTTATGTATACAAAACCCAACAGGCTATTCATCTCAGACGCCGAAGGAGGTATGGCAGTTAAAACAGTTAGCTGCAAGTTTAATATACATATAATAGAAGATAATCAATTTTTAAAAAATTATATATAAAAATTCAAATTTCATTATATTACCTCTTAAGAGAAGAAGGCTACCCAATCTTTGATACTGGATCTTTTTGAAACGCCACTTCAACATACGTGGAATCCCATTTTTGTTTACTACCCTAGCACGTGTCTGCCTCAACTGAGGAATGACCTCATACGCCCAAACTTTAAATCATAATAAAAATAAATTATTAGCATAAAACTTTAATCAAATAATAATTTTAAAACATGTTGATGATTTGTTTTTTTCATACCTGTAGTACCCAAAAGGGACCAGGAAGGTGAAGATCTTTCTCAACTTGATTCCGAGTGGTGGGTATATGCGTATTGTAATACAACAATACTTTGTATGTGTACGTACCCCATGGAAATTAATTCCATGCATCTAAATCCTCACTTAGGACATACAACCACTTTTTATTTTTTGTTTTTTCTGTATATCCTAGTGCAAAAAACCAAAATGTTAATATATTGGTCACCCTAAGGTACAATACCCTATGACTAAAATCAATTTTTTTCCCTTCAAAATGATCCAACAATTCTTTACCACTAAGCAATTGACCCTTGCAAAATACTTTAAAAAATGGTACTAGATTGTAAGTGCAGTAGGATCGAAGGTGGTGGTTTCAAAACTAAAACCAAAAATAAGGGCAAATTCACTCAGTGAAAATAAGATATTATGTCCACTCACTCGGAACTTAATACATCGTTATTATTTAACGTTATCTAATGACTAAATAGTTCAACTAAAGACTAAGATGAACTAGTACTATTTTCCGCCCAACCCAACAAATGCTCAAAAACACCACTCTTAAATTCATCGACCAGTTGTTGTTCTCCTACTGAAATAATGTCTACCTAAATGACTCTAAAACCTTACATTTATATAACTAATTTATCTTAGTTTTTTATCCATAAATCCCATATCTAATCCACTGGGGCTGCACAACAAAACAAAAACAATATATAATGTGTTCAAGTTTTACATACATCAAATCCCATCGTCACAGAACAAAAATAAAACAAATTTATCTCCTAAAATCTAAGATTCAATATCTAAAACCAATATCAAATAACATAAAGCATATACGTATGCATTAAAAAACAAAAAATAACCATCAATCTTCATCCCATGGTTCACAGTTCATGCCCATAAATACAAACTAACCATCGATTTTCATGGATATAAACGAAAATAAAGATGAAACATGCATACCTCTGCATTCGACATTCTTCAAGGTAATTTTCGAATAATATGAAGAACTTGCGCGGGTGGGAGATCCAAGTTCGGGCCGATTTGGAATGTTTTTGTGCCCAATTATCGTATAATTAGGTCGCAGAATACAGGGGGTGAGGGGGTAGTTCAACACAATTATTTTACTGAATTCATGCCGAAAGCACCAAGTTCATGCCCATTTAACTTAAGTCGTGCCCAATTAGATTCAGACTTCAAACCAGCACAAATTGGTGTTAACAGCATTAAGTCTGAATTCGTACCCAATTCAAATATTTAAAATAGGCACGAATTCGGTGGTTATTGAACTCCGAATTTGTGCCCAATCAAATCATTTATAATAGGCACGAATTTGGGGGTTATTGAACTCCAAATTCGTGCCCAATATAAATTTTTTAATTAGGCACGAATTCGGATTTCAATAACCAATGAATCTGAATTTAAATATTTCATTTTTAATTTATCACATGAGAAAATAATGAAATATGCATTCAATTAAATTCCTTACAGTAATAAAGAAAAGTGATAATTTGATTATGACAATTGTATTAGAAAATGTACACTTTTGTTGTTTTTTGCATTTATTTTTGGGTTAATTTCAATTTAATTCCTAACGTTTGCTCATTTTTACAAAAATAACCTATTGTTTATAAAATTGCAATTTAATTCCTAACGTTTATATATTTTTGCAATTTAATTCCTAATGTTTCAAACATGCATTTCAATTCCTATCTTTACTCCATTTTCGCAATTTAATTCCCAACATTACAAATTTACATTTTAATTCCTAGAATTTATTAAATTACATTTTTAAATACTAACAACTATCTATTTTTTGAATTTTAATTAAAAAATAACCAAGCATTTTATATATATTCCTAATATATTTTCTTAATTTTTTTTAAAAAATTATTCATTCTTAAAATTTGTTCAACTTTAAGATTTAATTTCTAATAAATGTCTATTTTTATAATTTAACTTATAAATAATAAAAATTAAAATATAAAATTATTAATATTATTCTTTTTAAAGAAACGGGCATCCATTATTTTGCATAAATAGATTAATGTTAGGAATTAAATTACAAAAATTGAAACATTAAGTTATAATGTAATTTTATATCTTGAATTTTAATATTTTAAAGTTAAGTTATAAAAAATAGAAAATTACACAAATTAAAATATAAAAATGAACAGACTCTATGAAAAAATATGCAAAAAAAAATTATTAGGAGTTAAAATATAATTTTATAAATGTTAGGTTATTTTTTAATTAAATTGCAAAATGGATAAACTTTAGTATTTAAAATATAATTCAATATAAATTAGGGAATAAAACACAACTTTAGGAATTAAATTACAAAAATAGACAAACGTTAGGAATTATATTGCAATTATGTAAACGTTAGGTTATTTTTGCAAAAATGAGGAAACTTTGGGAATTAAATTGCAATTAGGCCTTTATTTTTTACATTTTTTCATAAGGCATGCTATTCTTTGCCTTCCAATTTTAGATTTTGTCACACATTCTTTTTTTGTTTATCCCACTTCATTAGTCTTATTTCTAAAAATTGTAATTTTTCATACTCAGCAATAAAATATTTATTTCACTCAACTCATTATACACTGGCGGATCTATGTAGGGGCTAGGGAGACTTCAGCCCCCCCCCCCCCCCACCCCCTAACCCGGTTTTTTTTGTTGTTGGTTTTTAGTATCATGATCCGATTTTTTATGGTATAGGCCCCTTCGTATAGAAGAAAAAATGAATGAAAATAAGAAAAAATATCATATATAAAGATTGAAGTTAGGGCTGGCAATTCGTGCGTGTTGGGTCATTATCGTATCGACCCGTTAAGAACACAAGATTTCGTGTCTTGTTCGTGTTGTGTTCGTGTCGGATCGTGTTATATGATAATATATCGTGTTATCCGATAATTATATCGTGTTCGTGTCGTATCGTGTTCGTGTTATCAATTATTTTTTTCTTAAAAGATTTTCGTGTTCATGTCGTGTTCGTGTTGTGATCGTGTCAATATCGTGTTAACAGGTAATAATCATTTCGTGTTAACAGGTAATTATCGTTTAAACTTGTAATTATCAGGTTCTTAACAGATAATTATCGTGTTCGTGTCGTGTTTTGTCGTGTTCGTGTCGTGTTTAACTTCAATATTATCGTGCGGGTTCGTGTCGTGTTATCGTGTCGTGTCAGAAATTGCCAGCCCTAATTGAAGTTAAGGTGAAAGCGGAAAAAAAACTTACCACCCCTTCAAGAAAATTTCTGGATCCGCCACTGATTATACACGCACAGTCATTGATTATTATGTCCGGTCAAAATAGAACAATCAAACCGGGATGGAAAGAGTAATAAAGATACATATGTAAATCCCGCAGACTTGGAGTGTGACTCGTATTCATACATGATCCCTGGCTAATTAATTATCAACAAATTTTACCTTCCCATTCATTTTGAGACTATCAACGTTCACTAGTGCTAGAAAACTATTACATAAACCTCGGTACAAAGCCAACCAATCAGCCCTGTAACAATAAAATCATATGTCCAACTTCAACGAATTCTCATGCATAATTGATGAAAATACAAGGCAAGAGAGAAATATCATACTCCCTCTGTCCCACCTCAATTATCCCACTTTCCTCTTTCGTCCGTCCCATTTCAATTGTCCCATTACTTAAAAAAGCAACTTTTTCACACTCAATAATAAAATATTAATTTCACTCAACTTACTTTACACTCACACTTCTTGGTTATTGTGTCCGGTCAACCCGGGATAATTCAGCCGGGACGGAGGGAGTACTTATCAATTTCCTCGGTGACTGCGAAAACCTTTATAAGTAAAGCTCTCTGGCATACTCCTAAACTCTGCTCACAAGTAAAACCAAAATATTAACAATTTGATCCAACCCTCCCAAACAGACTTGTGAATCTTATCTCGATACCTTACCTTGGTGAGGGTCCAACAAGTTGGTTTCTGTTGCCATGAATGGAGATCTAGAATAGCTTTCCAGTATATCTGAACAGATAAAACATATACATCATAACAGCTCAAACAAAAGCTGATATATTTAGAGAGAGAGAGAGAGAGAAATCCAACCAGTACACTTAGGAAAATCAGCTCTCCGGTCTGATAAACTAAAGTTTGGAGGCATGTGTTCTAACCCGAATGAATTCATCTCCGTCTCCAGCATAGGCTCCATGAATGATTGTGAGCATGATTCTCCCTCATTAAAAGGAGAAATTGATGCTTCTCTGACTACACTACGAGCGTCTGAAAGATTGTGGTCTGCACCAAACATAACTAGGGAGTTGCCCGCATAGACACATTCAGTTTTGATGGTTCTCTCATCGAATCCTTGCATTATTCCTGCATTTGAGTCTGGAGCCAAAACCATGTGTGCAGGAAAATCCATCCTTCCAGCATGACCCGGCATATTGTCTACAGATTCCATGTGCTGTTGTGGTGAGTATGCTCCGCTAGTGTAATCATTAGGTACGACACCAATGACGTGGAACGTGTCTTCTGACTTCATACAAGGTACATTGGGTTGTGGATCTCTGAGGTTCGAGTGCCTGTCCACTGCTTATAATGCAAGGGAAAATATCACTTACATGTCTTTTTAATGTATCCATAAGTAGTGTGTGCAGTGCCAAGTAGGACAGTGCATGTACTCTACTTTCAACAAATTGAAAAGCAAGCTCACTTGAACGAGTCTGAGATCCATTGGGTAGAGGAGTTAAAGAAACTCCAGTCGGACTCTTTTGATGCATTAGCTCTACCTGTCTATCGAGCAACTGATTGAACTGCACTATTTGGTTCTTCACTATAAGCCTCATGTTGTATGCCCTGAAAAAATCCTGATTCTCTGCTTCCAGTTTTTGCCACACTGAAAGTTTCCCAGTTGTTATATCATTTTATTGAACGTACAGCCATTCTTGAGGACACGATAAAGAAATCTACAGTAAAAATTGTTCAGCATGCAATGTTGTTTTCTACTAATGGAGAAAAGAACCCCAAAAAGATTCTAGGCTAAACACCCCCAATTAATAATACTTTAAAGCCCATCGAGTCTTCTCACAAGGTATGTCCTGGACAAACAAAATAAGCTCGTGATCCAAATACATCAAGTAGCAGCATCTCAGAATAAATGATGTCACATGGGAAGAGATATACTCCCAGTCATATTTTTATGAAAAGGCTGGCAGCCTAAATCTAATATAGAAACAACAAATGTTCTTATATTAAGCATGACCCAGGTGCCACTGGATACGCCAGAAGTAATTTGTATATCAAATGGAAATTTCATTTTAGTTCAAAATAAGAGACATGGAATTAGTAATTTTACTGCTGGAGGCAATAGAATAGAGAAGAGATCGAAAAACAAAGACAATAGAGATATAGCACTAAGGATATTATTGATTTCAAATATATTGAATTAGAATAAATTTACTTATACAAATTACCATGTGTTCTCATTTATGCACATCACGTTCTTATATGAGCATTTCAGTCGCAGAAAGTATGGATCTCTTAATTTTCACAACTATATATAATGAAGATCGGTGTTTGATAGAAAAGGAAAAAGAAAAAAAAAGGACAGAACAAAAAATACCAAGTTCAGTAAATGCAGGCTCAATTTTTGCCTGGTGTAACAGTGTATTCACAACTTCCCTCTTGCTCATGTAAAGCTGAAGGCACCTTTCGATAAGATTTTGAACCTAATGCACAAGGTTTGGGAATACTGTCAGAAAATACTAATGGGAACTATAAGGTGGCTACAGCAATTAAACACCAGTTTAGTTTCCTGAACATGCTGTGATCAACCTGACAAGAAAAACGTGACCTTTCTTATTCATATAAAATAAGAGGGGGGTCATTTGATTGGGAATACATTCTCGCCAATCCCAAATCTTACCAATTTATAATGTTCCACAGTACATATTTTCAGTTAAAGAATCATCTTTATTCTAGTTCTCAAAAAGAAATATGATAACAAAGAAAGAACTTGAAAAAGATCGAGCCAGAAACTCACCAATTGTATTTCCTGTAGGGAGACTTTTCTATCTTCTCCATTAGACATTTTGCAAATACTCGAACAAGGAAACTATATGTTTAGGTGTTCAAGTTTAGCATATCACAACTAAATCGCAAATGATGCAATCCCAAAGCTTCTTGCGATTGAACACTCGGTCTATCCTGATAATTATTCAAAATTCAAAAACTAACCAGCGTCACTACTACACCCAAATAAGGTACCAAACAGCTCTGGTTGTTGCATATATTAAAATGAATCAAATGTCAAGAACAGCATTGAGATTCACCACATTAATGATTATCAAACTTGCTGAGCAATATATTGGTTTCTCCTTACAGTTTAATGCTAACAGGACAACGAATAATCACAAAACAATGCTTATTTTCTCATGCAATTCCTTCCAAATGGTCTTTAATCTACTCTCCATCTTTCAGACTGCGTTGTCAACAAAAATAAACAGCATTCCCCGGATTCGACCTATCAAGAGTCATTCACCTTACAACTCTTCCTTACCCTCTAAAGTGAAAGAATTTATTTGAAGCTTTGCAGCAAACACTTCACATGCATATATTCATACGACGATTTTCGCGGAGAGCAACACAAATAATAACACGGAAACAATTATTCCACCAAACAAATCCACATGTCGTAAACAAGAACACCACAAAAAACAAAAACTCTAAATACAATTAGCAGAATTCACGGCAAAACCTTCAAACATAAACGAGATCACACCTCAAAATAAACAATTAAACCAATAAAACCACCTCCCAGCCAACTGCACCGCCTAACAGAAAGATCACGTCGCGATACAGAACGCGCACATGCAATAGCTCATGAACGTTAAATGAAGCAGCACGAACTAAAACCCTCTGACAAAATCAATTATACCTCTGAGAATTAATTCAAACCTATTTCACCTGAAATCTGTTGTCTTCCTTAGCTGGTGAGTCTTTTCTATTGCGAGATTTAGGAGAGAGAATATTATTTTTTCTGTTGAGAGATAAAGCGACGGAATGGGCCGCAAATTCAATATTTTCCTATTTCCAGCGAAATATTCCCCACTGCCAGTAAGAGGTACAACTCTCGCTCCGTGAGGAACAAGTACTCAATTCAGGCGAAATCGAATTTGACGATCTCCAATCCATTTTTTTGAGATGTGTACAAATTTTGTGACGGTGGAATTTCGAAAACTGTCGCTGTTGGTCCCGCTAGCCGCCGCGCACGGTTGGCCGCGGTGCTATTACAATATTGCTTCTTTCTAAAAAAAATTTGTTAAACAAAAGTAATACTCCTTGCGGTTACTATTATTTCATCTTATTTTATTTTTTAAATTAAGAATTGTAAGTGTTGAAGGAGTGGAGTAAAATTAATATTTAAAAATTATTATTTTGATAAATGAGATTAATGAAGTAGAAAGATTTGGGATAATTGGAGCGTGATGGAAAGAATATTAATTTTATATCAAAAAATTTTATTTCATTTTTGTAAGATTAAGAATAATATACTAATATAATTAATAAGAGGTAAAGCAAAGTTTGTTGATAAATATATATGCTAGGGATGTTCGAAATTGTAAAATATTTTTCGTTAAAAGTAGGGTGGAAAAGTGACAATTCGCTCACCTAATGTGTGTTTATATATTTATCTGGCAATATAATATTAGTAATTGAGTTAATTTCAATTATTATCATTATTTTTAAATTTTAATATACTGCCATTAGGGGCGGATCTTAAGATATTTTTAGAGACTCCATTGAATTTTTACATACAAAAAAAATTGTATTATCAAATAAAAACATCAGGTTGTAATAATAATAATAAGAGCATGCATCCATAGTGGTGGGATCTTAAAAATTTTAAGATCCCGCCACATGTGCGACACATCAATAATTATTACGGAGTATCATTTTATATTTCATAAATATCCACTATCAATATTTTATTTATTCATGTTTTACTTTATATTATTCATAAATAAAACATAGTAATTAATTAATTAAATTATAAAGTACTACAGTTTAAATAGATAAATAATAAAATTGCTTAATGAAATTAAAATTAAACAATAGAAATATTCAATATAAAAAATATATTTTATGTAATATTTTATATTATAAATAAATAAAATCTAAAAACAAAAGAAAAAAACAATTCAAATATTAATTAATTATAAATAAATAAAACATACTAGTAATTAATTAATTAAATAATAAATTATTGGTTTAAATAGATAAATAATAAAATTTGCTTAATGAAATTAAAACTAAACTATATAAATATTCAATATAAAAAAAGTATTTTACATAACATTTTATATTATAAATAAATAAATAAAATTTGAAAACAAAAGAAATAAAAAACAATTCAATTATTAAAATAAATCAAAAAAAAAAGTGGTGAGCGTGCCCACACGGCTTTGGTGCGTGCAACGCACGCGCCAATCACAGCCCGCGTGTGGTGCACGTTTGAGTGAGACGGGGCCACAAATTTGTTAAGAATTGGGATCTTATTTAAGATCTCATTCTTCTTCTCTCTCTGCCAACACACCTTCTCTCTCTTCCACATGTATAAATTGGGGTGAGATGGGGATGAGCATTAAAAAGGTTAATATGTTATTGAAAAGAAATCACGGATATTACAATAGTTCTTTTCATAAAATAAATAATATTGGTTAAAAATTTCCTTATTTTATTTTGTATTGGTGGGTTAAAGTGTAAAAGTCATCATAGTAAAGTCTCTAGAATAAGTTTCAGTATGGTCGTAAAATGTAAAGTCTTGTAAGGTCTTTCTATCGTGATGAATCAGTCTGGAGGCACAAGAAGACTCAAACAAAACTGGAGCTTAGTATGGAACTGACCAGTCCGGAACTTAGAGAAACTGGCGAGTTTGTAACTACAAAGTGTAACTGACCAGTCTCGGACTAACCAGTCTAGGAACTTACTAGTCCAGGATACCAAACTTACCAGTCACGGGACCAAACTTATAATGAATGATGACGTAAGCTAATATAGACTTGCCAGTATGACGACATTAGTATGGAATTCTAGTTCCAGTCCCGTCCCATAGAGACAGTAAGTATATTCTGATGAATTGTACTGACAAGGACAAACTTTAAGGATTGGAGACTCCTTAAAGTTTGCGAACTCGAACTTAGACTTCAGTCTACGATTCCTCATATGATTGGCCAGTCTGGATTCCTCAGACTGACCAAATACTGTCATTCTAACAAAAGAAAAACAGTCAATGTTGCGGTCAGGAAAAGCGGGAAAAGTATTGTAAATTTTGGAAAAGCACCTACCTACCAGCCGATCACTATAGTGAACAGAGACTTCTGATTGGACGACATCCAATTTGTCTCTAACAGCTATAGAGATTTGAATCTCACTCCTTCACCTATAAATAGTTGAGTATTCTCAAAGATTTATACTAACAGAACCTGCTATCAACGAACAAGCTAAAACGCTACTAAAATTTTAACTCAATGTTCAAGGCTTTCTAAGCTTTTCCATGTTTCACTGTTGTGAACACGAGACTCGGAACTTCTAAATTCTTGAGTTATCTTGGTAATCTTTCTCTCCAAGAAATATTACAACAGTCAAGTACATTTAGTACTTTGACTCTCAGGGGCATTTCAGCTGCAAGCTGATAGTTTCAAGGAAACTCTAAACACCCCATTCCGACAACGAGGAGGCTGTGTGGTGTGCCCACACTCCAAGAAGCTACGAAGTGAAGAAAATGCAAAGGACCGGGCGAGTGCGCTTGTGGACTAAAGGACAAGGCATCCTTCGACAAGCAATAGATCGTGGGAGCACCTATACTAATTCACTTAGTGAATTTCCAGACATCTGTTTGAAGAGTGGAAGTAGGACCTTTAGTGTCCGAATTACTATAATCTTTTGTTTTTTATCGCTTTCAGTTTATCGGCTTACTTGTCTTTAAAACTCAATACTTAAGTGTTGCAGTATAGACTATCCGGACTGAAGTACCAAACTAAGATTTGACAAACCAAATTGAGACTGACACTCAGTTTATATATGTGCAAGTTTACTATTAAAATATTTTCGTTATGCATTTAAAGTTAATCTGAAAAATCGGGACCAACAATATTTGTGACCGGAACAACCCATCCCGGCATACAGTCTGGATGAGATATTAAAATATTACTCCCTCCGTCCCATTAGATTAGTCCATTTTGATTTCGGCACAGAAACCAATTTTTGTGAGTATAGTGAAATTAATATTTTATTGATGTGAGGAGATTTTTTTCCATTTTAGGAAAGTGGACTAATCTAGTGGGATGGACAAAAATAGAAATATGGACTAATCTGGTGGGACGGAGGGAGTATTATACATTGGGCCAGCCTAAAATATATTTAAAATTATAAATTATTAAGAAGGAAATTATGAAGAGTGACGCCTCTATTGCAATTTGCAACTTACCCAGGCCAATTAGTGAAACGATTTAAATGTTGACAAATGAAGAACGTATATTTGTCAAAAAATAGTATTCAAAATCCATGAAGATCTTTTTAGAATGGGGTACTTAAGAGTTGTTAGATTACTAATTTAAATCATATATTAAGACAACTCAACAAAATACAGCATATTACAGCATAATATGGTGTTAGGACTTGGGAGTTTTGAATCATAACGTTGATTTTTTTTCTTTAAAAAAAAAAAAGGCAATACAAGTGCATTAAAAAAATTAAAAATCAACACATTTTATTTCTTTTGTTATAATTTATTATGCTTAAATTAGTAAATACAAAACTGGGTGTAAATTTTTCTACTTGGTCATATGTGTAAGATGTGCTTTCATCATTCATGAACAATAAAGAAAACAGTTTTTGGGAAATATTAATTGGACAAAACAGTAAGGCCATTATTGTATCTGGGCCTTGTTCTGTCTGGTGAAGGACCTTCATCCATAGACTTTCTTTTACTATTATTACTGTTTGAATGTGCTGTTTGCTGTGATTGGAATTTTTCTGTTTCCACTCCAATACCTGATTCTTCATTTTCTTGATTTACAGGTTTTTCCATTTCCTTGCATTTGGTTTTCATGAGGTGGGGCTTCAGCTTACTCACATCTGATAATCTCACTGGCTTAAGGAAAAACTCCTCTGCCCCTTCTTCCAGACATCTGTAATCAAGATTGAGACATTAATATTACATCTGTAATAAATTAAACTGCATCTGCAAAATAGAGGAAGGAATGTGGTTCTTCATTTTTCACCTGTTGATCCTTGAGGGGACATTCTCAGAGGACATGATGACCACTGGTATATTTCTCAGAATTGAAGATTCCTGCAAATTCAAAACGTTAATTAGCGAGTGAAAAAAAAAAAAGGAAACAGATGTAAATGAATGTAGGATGGGTGCATGTGAAAATAGCAAGTGTCCCATTAAGATCTTATTAGTTATTACTAGAAAAAATTAGGTGGGAGGAAAGATTTTGCAAAGATTCACATTTATCTCAATTGAATGGTAGGAAAGGGACTTTTGTAGTCATGATTGTTAGGATACATCAAATCCAATGTAACCTCAGATTTAACAAACTCTTGTCAGAGGCATATTTTTCCTCAGAAGAAATTAACCTCTGGATTTCATTCTTCCAATCCATTTTTTAAGAAAAATGGTTTTGGGGTGGTAAATGTTTTTACTTTTTATCATCATTCTACAGAGGTTAAATGTGTAAGAATTTCACCAAAAGATCATTACCTTCATTTTCTTGAGCAAATCATAGCCTGTCATCCCAGGCATACAGTAGTCTGTAATAACAAGATTTACTTCCACCTCCTGCAATATAACCCCAGAACATATGAGATTATTGGACTCTGGTAAATGAGAGAGAGAGAGAGAGAGAGAGAGAGAGAGAGAGGATGTTATGTTACCTGTGTATTTCTGGAAGAAATAAAGGCCTCATCACAGCTGCTTTCATGCCAACCAAGATATTCCAGCGCTTTGCTACCAGAATCGACTGTAGTAACTGCCACAAGCAAATGCAAAACAGCCACACAGAAATAAGGATGCAAATCAATAAATAAAAAAATAAAAAAAATTAAAAAAATCAAGAAACAATAAATCCAAATGCAAAATCTAGTACCTTGGTAAGAAGAGCACTTGAGAAGCCTTTCAATCAGTTTCCTGTCAATCAAGCTGTCATCAACAGCTAAAACATGAAATCGATTCTCTACTGCAGCTAAGCCCATGGCTACAGACTTTTCCCCACCCGAGAAAATCAAAAAAAAAAAGGAGAAGAAGATAAAGAGCTAAGTGGAAGTGATGGGAAGAAGATAAAAGAAAAAAAAAAGGTTTTGTTCTTCTTCTTCTTCAAACAGGGGAGGCTTTCGTTACATTGTTTAGGCAAAGAGTTTATGGAAGAAATAAATGAGGATGAGACAGATGCAATGAAATTCAAAGTCCCACCAAAATCCACAACCCACTAAACAAGATCTGACAAGCCATCCAAAAAAC
Organism: Plectranthus barbatus; assembly: GCA_026898455.1. NCBI lineage: Eukaryota > Viridiplantae > Streptophyta > Magnoliopsida > Lamiales > Lamiaceae > Plectranthus > Plectranthus barbatus. Next base: position 301,382 of record JAPKLW010000324.1, read on the forward strand.
GACCCCAGAGTTTTTCAGCTTTGAATTAGAATCACAAGGCAAGCAATAAGGCATGAGAGATGAGTAAATGTTGAACGTGGGTTGTGAAATGATTCTTGAAGAAAAATGAGAAGAGAGTGTTTTTTATTGGGATTGAAAGGTGAAAGGAGGGAACCCACCAAAATCCTCACAAGAGATACAGGTGATGTCAGCATAGGTTCTCTTTTCCTGGTGAGAAATCATGTGGTCTAACCATATCTTCACCAGTTGCAAAGAGAGGCCAATTTCTTTTGATTCCCTTTCAAGATTTGCGTCCCATGTTAGGAACCGAGACTCCGACATTAGTATGATATTGTCCGCTTTGGGCCGAGCACAAGCCCGCACGGATTTGTTTTTGGACATCTCCCAAAAGGCCTCATGATGTTCAGCGTGGGACCTGCTGACACTATTCCGGCATGAATAGTACCACCGACAAAATTTCGGTGAACAGTACTTGACGAACCCTCGAAGGATGAAAATTAATCTAACTTATTTTCTGATGTGTAGGATCCACTTTAGTGGCAAACACAGAGCATACGATAAGCAGATAATAAACACCCTTAACCGGGCTCTGATACCAGTTGTATCGGAGCCCAGGTTCGGGCTGCGAAAGAGACCGAGTTTGTGGTGGACTATGGTGCATGTGGGAGCCCTCAATTACCGAGTGGAGATCGTCCATGAGTGTCTTGTGTCGAAAGCTTCCTGACAGGTGGTCAGACGGCGGGTCCCGTGGATTTAACGGCGGTGCAAGATGAAGTGACGGATCTAATAGCTCGAGGGAGGCCACGGATATGTGGGTTATTGGTTTGAGGGGAGGATTATTGGGGGTTGTCAAACCCCATATCCCACATCGGTTATACAAGGAAAGAATTCCTTGTATAAAAGTCCACAATTAACTCCATTAGTATGAGGCCAGAACAAGCAAGATGGTTAGTCTCAGTGGCACAAACTACCACATCTGGAGAAGAAAAATGAAGGATCTCCTGTATGTGACGAAATTGCATTTACCGGTGTTTGCTAAAAGCAAGCCCAAAGGAAATGTCCTACCTGGATTGGATCAAGTTCAATTGAAGCAGTGTGCTGATTGTCTAGCAGGAAAGCAGAACAGGGTCTCTTTCAAAAGCTCCCCTCCGTCACGAATGGTGAATGTGCTAGATTTGATTCACTCAGATCTATGCGGTCCAATTGAAAAGTCACTCAGTGGTGCTCAATACTTTGTGACTTTTATTGATGATCATTCAAGGAAGACGTGGGTCTACCTTTTGAAGAGAAAGGACCAAGTGTTAGATGTTTTCAAACAATTCTTAACACTGGTGGAGAGGCAAACCGGCAAGAAGCTGAAGTGCATCCGTACAGACAATGGAGGAGAGTACACTGGGCCGTTTCATGTTTTCTGTCAACAACATGGAATTCGACATCAGACTACACCGCCGAAAACACCGCAGTTAAATGGTCTTGCTGAGAGGATGAATAGAACTTTAATGGAGAGAGTGAGATGCATACTCTCACATGCAAAGTTGCCCAAGACGTTCTGGGGAGAAGCTCTACTAGCAGCTGTTCACGTGTTGAATCTTTCACCGTGTGTCCCTCTACAACATGATACTCCAGAAAGAGTATGGTCAGGAAAAGATTCTTCCTATGATTATCTGCGGGTGTTTGGGTGTAAAGCTTTTGTGCACATACCCAGAGATGAAAGGTCAAAGCTTGATGTCAAGACACGAGAATGCGTGTTTATTGGCTATGGTCAAGATCAACTTGGCTATAGGTTTTACGATCCAATTCGGAAGAGGCTTATCAGAAGTCGTGATGCTGTGTTTGTTGAAGATCAAACTATTGAGGACATTGAAAAAGCTCAGAAAGATGTCTCTTCAACAAACTTGAATTTAATTCCTCCAACGACGGTGCCAAGGGAAGTTGGAGATGAAGTACAAGATGATCAACCTGAGGCAGGTGATCATGATGCTCCCATGGAGGCTGAACCAGAAAATGTCAACGATAATTATGATGGTGATAATGATCAGCCTCAACAACCACCAGCAGGAGATTCACCAATCCGCACAAGATCTGGCAGAACTGTGCGACAGTCCACTAAATACCCCAGAAATCAGTTTGTGTGTATAACTGATGAAGGAGAGCCGGAAAGCTTTGAAGAAGCTATGTCCGATGATCACAAGAAGGAGTGGAATGCTGCCATGCAAGATGAGATGAAATCCTTGCATGAGAACAAGACATTTGAGCTGGTGAAGTTGCCTAAAGGCAAGAAAGCTTTGAAGAACAGGTGGGTGTTCAGAATCAAGAAAGATGAACATGGTCGCGAACCACGATTCAAAGCAAGACTAGTAGTCAAGGGATTCAGTCAAAGGAAAGGGATAGACTTTGACGAAATTTTTTCACCGGTGGTGAAAATGACATCCATTCGTACTGTTTTGGGGTTAGCAGCAAAGCTCGACTTGGAGATCGAGCAGATGGATGTGAAGACTGCCTTCCTTCATGGTGACTTGGAGGAGGAGTTATACATGGAGCAACCAGAGTGTTTCGAAGTTAAGGAAAAAGAGGATTATGTGTGCAAGCTAAACAAAAGCTTGTATGGCTTAAAGCAGGCACCCAGACAGTGGTACAAGAAGTTTGAGTCAGTTATGGGGGAGCAAGGCTATAACAAGACTTCTTCAGATCACTGTGTATTTGTTCAGAAATTCTCTGATGATGATTTCATTGTTCTATTGCTCTATGTAGATGATATGCTGATTGTTGGCCAGAACGTTACCAGAATCAACAGCTTGAAGAAGCAGTTGAGCAAGTCTTTTGCTATGAAAGACTTGGGGCCAGCAAAACAGATCCTTGGCATGAGAATTACCAGAGACCGGAATGCCAAGAAGTTGTGGTTATCACAAGAGAAGTACATTGAGAAGGTACTTCAGAGATTCAACATGGAAAAGGCTAAAACGGTTAGTTGTCCTCTTGCTAACCATTTTAGACTGAGTTCCAAGCAATGCCCTTCTACGGATCGGGAGAAGGAGGAGATGGATAGAGTTCCATACGCTTCAGCAGTTGGAAGTTTAATGTATGCCATGGTTTGTACACGGCCAGATATTGCTCACTCAGTGGGAGTTGTGAGCAGGTTTCTTTCAAATCCTGGAAAGGAACATTGGGCTGCAGTAAAGTGGATTTTCAGGTATTTGCGCAGTACTTCCAAAATGTGTCTATGTTTTGGAAATAGAAAACCTGTGTTAGTTGGTTACACAGATGCAGATATGGCTGGCGATGTTGACTCGAGAAAGTCTACATCAGGATACCTGATTACTTTTGCAGGGGGAGCTGTGTCATGGAAATCGACGCTACAGAAGTGTGTCGCGCTATCAACAACTGAAGCAGAGTTTATTGCAGCAACTGAAGCCTGTAAGGAGGTGCTGTGGATGAAGAAGTTCTTAAATGAACTTGGATTTCAGCAGGAGAAATATCAGTTATTCTGTGACAGTCAGAGTGCAATTCATCTTGGGAAGAATTCCTCCTTTCATTCAAGATCAAAACATATCGATGTGAGATATCACTGGATCAGGGATGTTTTGGAGAAGAAGCAATTACAGCTTGAGAAGATCCATACAGATGAAAATGGGTCAGACATGATGACTAAGATTCTACCAAGGGAGAAGTTTGAATACTGTCGGTCAGAGGCTGGAATGGTGGATCCCTCCAATTGATCGGGAGGGGGAGATTTGTTAGGTGGATGTCCCAATCAATCAAGTGGGACCCACACTAACAAATTTTGTCAAATTTGTTGGGCATGTTTTGTCAAATTTGTTTTGGCAACTCCTCCGTCAAACTTTGCTGCACCGCCTCAACATTTGCTGCTGCGAAGCGGAGGAAGCTACCTATAAATAGGTTGTTCCTCTGCATTCAGAAAACACACACCCAGAGGAAAAGAAAAAGAGAGAAGGAAAATTGAGTGAGAAAAATTAGAGTGTAATTTTTCTTAGGGGGAGTGATAAAAATAGTTAGGAAAATATTTCGGGTATTTTCGGGAAACACTTTGAGTGTTACTATTTTGGGTTTGTCCCCATACCTCTCTTTGTACCTACTATTATTTTATAGTGGAAGAATTGATCGGAGTTTGTCCCGTGGACGTAGCCTATTTAAAGGTGAACCACGTTAAATCTGGTGTTGTCATTTTGTGTCAGCTTGTTCATTTATCGTTATTTTTTTCCGCTGCGATACCTGGGCCCAACATCCCATGCATGTCTTAACTCTTCTTTCTTTTTCTTTCAAATATTTCATGTGCTTTATCTCAGTTTTTATATTTTCTATTTTGCCACCTAAATTAAAGTGCCAGTCTTTTTTTTTTTTCATTTTCAATAGAAAACTTAATGTATACACTAAAAATATGTATATTTGTTCAATTGCCAAAAGTTTTAAAATGATTTTTGAACTTGCCAAAAGTATTGGGTCCTTTATGTTCCTCAAACTAGTAATAGATACTTAAGTATAATTAAAGTACTAAATATGAATACGAATATTTATAAATATATATACAATGTAATAATTAAATAACATTTTAAAATACAAAGAATCAAATTAAAATATTCTACTATAGAAGAAGATTTTAGAGTTATTAATCAAGTTGGATTAGTAAGAAATATTATAAATTTAAGTTCACGGACTATATAATAGAATAAATATAACTACATCGTATAGTTTGTTATTAAAGATGACTTAAGAAGTTCGACTTTAGCATTGAAACAGTAAACATCACTTATACAAATACATCATAATCATTCATCGTTTTATTTGTGTATCTTGAAAAAAAAATTATTTTCAATTATCAATCTATTTCGTACGTGTCCCCATTTTGATGTGAAATGATATATTAGCACTATTCAAGATAGATGCAGATTTTCTTGAATTTTTGTTTTCCTGTGTGGAGATCTTTATATAACTTTTTTCTTTTATTAAGATTCCAGAGGTTGTGTGTGTGTTTTTCAACAAATTCAATCAATTCTTGGGTTCTAAGTCGAAATAAATTATTTATTTATTCATTATTATTAATTTTTCTAAGCAGCAATTATTTGGGGTAGGATAGTGTAAATTCATTATTTTTCCCACTTTCATAATTATGCTATATACTCCCTCTGTCCCTTGTTATTAGTCCCCAAGGGTTTGGGCACAATAACCAAGGGACAGCAGGATTAAGTATTTTAATTACTGATTACTGTTCATGCAATTACAATTTCAAAATGGAGCCAAAATCTGGAGCCAAATTCCTGATTTTCAATACAAAAAATTCAAGCAACTGTTAACAATTTGGAGCCAAAAAACAGGAGCCAAAATTACAATTTAAAATCAAACTCTAAACTATAAATACAGCAGCATAACTACAAACATACATTACCAACCAAATTCTAAAAAAAAATGGGATTCCATAAAGATTTATCTAATGAAACAAAGCAAGAAATCCTGCATTTTCTCCTTGCTAACAGCAAAGAGGGTGTGCCACTAAAAGGGAAGATGAAGGAAGCTGCCATGCAATACAAATGCTGTAGGAAAACAGTGTCAAGGCTCTGGGAATCTGCAAAACATCAAAGAGCAAGAGGTGAAGTTATGAAAGCAGTGAGCAACAGATATGGAAGAGAAAGACAAATTTAAAGAAACTTTAACCAAAATCAGTTTAAAGAAACCACTTCAAATCGGCCAAACACATTTCACAGAAATGGTGGATCATAAATGTGTTCAGTTTTTTTTTTTAAAAAAAGAATGTGTGAACAATTTGCCATCATCTCAGCACAATAGCCTCAAAAACCCACAATTAAATTTGCAAACTCGAACCATAATGACAAGCAACATATGCATAACCGTAACCATATGCACAGGGACAAGGGAAGTCACTTTCCAACCATAACCATTCTCAGAAAACCATACAGCCACAGTCACATTCGAACATAAAAAATATAGCCATAGTCCAACCAGATCCATTCTCAGAAAACCATAAACATATGAACAGGGACAACTTCACATGCT
>JAPKLW010000324.1:333636-356599 GCA_026898455.1 Plectranthus barbatus
GGGGTGTTATTGTTCGGGGCCCCTGCTGAGTGGGTCGATACCGATGGGCTAATCGCCTCGGCGCCGAGGCGTGAAACGCCTCACTGTCGAACTTTTCACTTTTTAACTTTGCCGCCTCTGGGGTGGCATAACTGTAATTTCGGTTAGTTCCGGGGGCAAGGTTTGGAATGTAGACGGTTTCTGTTGTTTAGTATAAATGTTTGCCCTCCTCTTCATTTCGTCAGTTTTCGCATTCCTGAGTTTTAAATCGGGTGGTTTGACGTTGCTTTGGCAGTTACTGTTCCGGTGAGAGTGGGTTTTTCTGACAAGTGCTCCGGCGAGGTTGCATTTTCTTCTTTTCTCTGCAACTCCGACTATCGCGACTGAGGTAATCTTCTTGGACCCATCCATTCTTCGTCCGTTTTACTTCCGCTTCCTGCTGCACGTGTGTTTGGTGTTGGGTTTCTCGTGTGATTTGTTTTGGAACACATAGCTGTTTCTGATTCTTCGTTCATATCCTTTCGTGCGTACGTCCTCTTCCGATTCATCTTGTGATGCCTATCTTCATGATTCATATTGCTTAACTGTGTAATTGGCTTCTTGATTTGCCCTTTGGGTAGGGTGGTTTGCGCAGAATCTGCTCGCCTTTTCTTTTCTTTAGTTTTGGGGTTCTTAGTTGGCTTTGGCGCTATCAAGGTGCGATACGATTGGGGTTGCATTGTTTTATTGATTGCCTTGGATGCCTGCCTAGGATAGTTTGGGGGGATCAGTGTGCATGATATCTTGTTTTCGGATTGCGCTCCCATTTCTTGCATTGGTTATTGTGTCCTGCGACCCTTCGTGTGCATGGCGTGATCGTGATTGCTCGGCATCGGATGCCATATTAGAGCCGGGTTCCCGTTGTTTTGTAGGTCTGAGGTCTTTTCCCTTTCCCCGACTGGGTGCGCTTTCCTAATTTTCTTCGCTTATCTTGTGGGGGGAGGTTCTCTGTTTTTGTTGCGTTGAGAGTTTTTGTTTTAAGCTTCGTTCATTACAGTTTGATTCTTGAGTGATGGGGTCGTCAGTTGAGATCTGGGAGGAGCCTACCTCTTCCTCTGGCTCGGCAGAGGCGGAGATTGGAGGGTCGGTTCATGAAGATGAAGCAGACCATGAAGCGGGTCGGTTCGTTCACGAGCCTCCAGTGGAAGACCTCGAGCCCGATGAGATATCCGGGGAAGAAGATTACGAGGACCTGGGCGAGGACGACGAGTCCGATAGCGAGGGTTCATTCGAACCTATCGAGGTGGATCGGTCTTTTATTAAGAAGGACCAGATCATACCAGACGATCCAGTGCGGACGGCGGTATCGCTAGCTACTGAGGACGATGTGAAGAGGTATTCGATGGGTGTGGCGTGCCACAAAATGGTTTATACCTTACCGGGCCGGGATGAGAGATGTGACCGTCCGCCACGACCCGATTGCGTCGCCTTTTTCCTCCCTGTGATCTGCTATGGGATTGGGGTACCGGCCCACGCCTTCTTTCGAGCGGTTCTCCAGTCGTATGGACTTGCTCCCTTCCAACTTGCGCCGATTGCGTGGTGTCACATGCTCGGGACTTTGCTCATTTTCTTTGATGCGGGCCTTGGGTACCCGACCCTTCGTGAGTGGCACTTCCTATACCGACTGGGTCGGTACCCTGCCAGTTACTATTATTTTACGAAGAGAGATTCGTTGGCTGAGGCGATGATCACGAAGTGCGCTCAGAATACACCGAAATGGAAGAATCAGTGGGTGTGGTTGGAGATGAGTCATTTCGATCCTGAGTTTTTGGCAGAGGGCGGTGTGCCCATAAGTGCGACCCTTGATTCGATTGGTTTTGTGGAGTCTTTCCTCGTTCTATGTTTAACGCGTGCTTGTTACTTTTGCAGGATACAAACAAACCGTTCTCACGTCCGAGGAGGATTCGAGGATAGAGATCGCCTTTTCTCGGAAGAACCGCACGTACACTTCGGTTCGTGGGAAGAGGAGCGTCGGCGCCGAGTACTGGTGTAATTCCAAAGGCAAGAAAGAGAGTCTTCCAGCTGATATGGCCGGGTTGGGTCCTCAAGATTTGCTGGCGGCTATGATGTCGCAGAAAAGACCTCGGGAGGTGAGTACCTCCGCCCCGACCGACGACCAGCCTCCGACCAAGAAGACGACAACCGAGGCTCTGCAAGCCGGGGGATCGCGCGGTGTGGGGTCGGTTCTGAAGCCTACTGCCGGTGAAGGTTCGGGAGTCTTGGCTACCCCCCTTTCGCCCTCGCGCAGAACCTCGCCTCCGCGCAGGTCCTCGCCCCCGAGAAGGGAGGGTCAAGACGAGCAACGTAAGAAGAAAGCTCAGGACTCTAGCACAGACTCGAGGGCTCAGTCGGAGCCGACTAGGCAGTCCGGCCAAGGTGAGCTTGTGCTAAGTGGTTCGGGCCCGACCGACATTGCCTCCTCCTCTACTGCTTACGCTATTCGGGTCAAGCGTATATTAGACGGGGAGATCAAGGCCGACGACTTTGACAGTGCTTATGCCCGGGAGGCTTTTACTATGGAGATGGTCATGCACAAGGTTAGAGATTTCCTCAAGTTCACATTCCGGTTCTTGTCTGAACTTATTCTTCTATTGCAGACGACTCGGAAGTTTGCGATCTATACCGAGGGCTTGATCCGATCCCTAGATTCGGTGAATGAGGGTGCCAGTCAATCCCGTAAGGAGCTCGCCATCGAACGGAAGAAGAGGGCCGACCTGGCCGATAAGTTCGCTTCGGTCTCTACCGATCTCAAAAACTCGAAGCTGGAGAACACCTCCCTCCGGAGTAAGTACGAAGAGATGAAGAAGGAGAGGTCGGACCTCGAGCTTCGGAGTAAGGTGCTTGAGGACGAACTAAAGAAAGTCATGGATGAGTTCGAAGCGTCTTCTGCCAAGAAGGACATGGAATTGGAGTCCTATAAGCTCAGGTTCAGGAAGGGCCAGGAGGAGAGGCCGGTCGACCAGAAGAAGCATGAAGCGGAGGTCGAGGCTCTAAAGGCAGGGACGGGGGTCGTTATGGAGCGCCTCGTTGCCAACCCCTCGTTCAAATCTACCTTCGACCTTCTGGTCAGGATGGTGACGAACTCCATTTGTGTCCTGGTTGGTCGGAGGTGTCCGGGGTTCGATCTTGATAACATTACTCGTCCCCCGACTCCCCCTCCCACACCTGTTGACGAAAATGTGATTGAGCCCCTGGTGATGGTCCAAGCTGATCCGGACAAGGAGGTCGAGACTGGAAAGAGTCGCGAGGAGTTGGAGGCCGAGGGCTTCCTGAACGAAGATACTGCTGGTGATACCGAGAAGGGGGCAGATGGAGATGGTGTAGTGTAGATATTTTCATGTTTCAATGAACTTTTGATTCGTAAATGTACAACTGACGCGATGCTTGCGCCTTTTTGATGCCTTGAATGTCGAATTTTATGTTGCGCCTTTATAATCTGTTGTGCTTGTTTTTTCTATATGTACGTTGTCTCTTTACTTCCATTATCGTTTGCAACTTGTCGCGTCGGTGCTTGCACATTTAAACATTGAGCATCGATTCGGTTCGCCACCGATGCGTTCCGGGGGTCGACGTCGAGGACTTAAGCTCGTCGACTTCGATCTTCCAGCTTTGCTGCGGGGCAAGTGGCAAGGGGTCAGGTTGGGCGATGCCAAGGCATCGCCCCTCCGACGCTCAAGTTAGTAGGGGTATTTTGGAGAAATAATTAGTGAAAATGTAAATTTAAGGAAAAGAGAGCGTATCTGTATACTAGTGATAGTATTTTTTCAGGTGTTTCACATTCCAACTGTTCTGCACATTTCTTCCCTCCAGTGTTTCGAGCTGGTAAGCCCCGTGCCCCACTACTTTGGATACCTTATAGGGACCTTCCCAATTTGGTGCCAGTTTTCCGGCTCCGGATTCTTTTGTGTTCTGGAACACTCTTCTTAGAACTAGATCACCGTTTTGGAAGCTCCTGAGTTTCAACTTCTTATTGTAAAATCGCTCCACTTGCAATCGTCGCTGATGGGCCTTGACCATAGCGTCATTTCGAACCTCGTCTATGAATTCGAGGTTCTTCTGAAGCAGGTGCAGGTTTTCTGCTTCGTCTGCGAATTCTATTCTTAGACTGTGGGCGGTGATTTCGACAGGTGCCACGGCTTCGACCCCATATGCCAATGAGAAGGGTGTGGCTCCGGTGGCAGTTCTTTGTGTGGTTCGATAGGACCAAAGAACTGCGGGGAGCTCCTCTACCCACCTGGATCCATGTGGGCTCAGTTTCTTCTTCAGGGTCGTCATTACTGTTTTGTTAGTAGACTCCGCTAGGCCGTTTGCATTCTCTCGCTGGCGAACTGTCGTCCATTGTCAGTGCGTATTTCCTTCGGGATCCCAAAACGGCATAGGACGTGTTTCCATAGGAATTTGATGACCTCGAGGTCTCGGGTTCTTCCCAATGCTTTGCCTTCCACCCATTTGGTGAAGTAATCCGTTACCATCAGGATATGGTCTTTCTGCCCGGTCCTTTTTGGGAGGGGTCCCACTAAGTCCATCCCCCAGACCATGAACGGCCAGGGCGTAATTGACACATGGAGTGGCTCTGCGTGTTTGTGGATTGATGTTTCAAAGCGTTGGCAGCTGTCGCATCTCTTAACGTAGGCTGTGGCGTCTCTTTTGAGGGTAGGCCAATAAAATCCGGCGGTGATTATCTTATGGGACAATGACCTGGCCCCAGTGTGGTTTCCGCAATCTCCTTCGTGAACTTCCGCGAGCACGTTTTCTGTTTCTGGTGGTGCGATGCATCGGAGGAGGGGCCCCCCGAATGATCGTCGGTACAATCTACTGTTAATTAGGACGAATCGGGCGGCCATTCTTTCTATCTTGGCCAGCTCGCTTCTGTTGCCGGCTGGGGTTTCTCCATTTAGGTGTTGGATCAGAGGATGTCTCCAATCGCTTCCATTACTGCTGATGGGAGCGACATCGTTTTACGCTGCGATTGAAGGCGCTAACAGCCAAACCTCGGGAATCGGGCAAGTACTGTGCGCGGTGCCGATTGTGGCTAAGTTAGCTAGGGCGTCTGCTCTAGCATTCGACTCCCTGGGTACATGGCGAAGGTCCCACTCGTCCACATTCTCCTTTAATCTCTCGACGAGGGAGTGATACGGCTTCAGGCGTTCTTCTTTAACGGCGTAGGTGCCTTCCAGTTGGTTTACTATCAGCTGGGAGTCGCTTTCTGCGCGAATTCGGCGAGCACCGAGTTCCAATGCTAATTGAATTCCTTGAACGAGCGCCTCATACTCAGCCTCGTTGTTTGTGGTTGGGAAGTCAAGACGAATAGCTCGTTCGTAGGTCTCTCCTTGAGGGTCCGTCAGAACTATTCCCGCTCCATTGCCGTGGACGTTGCTTGCTCCTTCGACTCTTAGAGACCAGATCCCGGCGTCACTGTCGCCCTTAGCCATATGTGCTACTTCGCCCTCCGCTTTGAGCTGCAGATTTGCAGAGAAGTCGGCGACGAAATCAGCCAATACCTGTGATTTGATGGCGGTTCTTGGCTCGTACTGAATCCCGTATCCGCCTACTTCTACTGCCCATTTGAGTAGTCTTCCTGATAAGTCGGGTTTAGATAGTACGGCCCTTATGGGATAGGCCGTAATCACTTTGATTGGATGCACCTCGAAGTACGGTCGCAGCTTTCGGGCGGCATTTACGAGGGCCAATGCAAGTTTCTCTAAGGCGGTGTACCGGGTCTCTGCGTCTAGCAAGGATTTGCTGGCGTAATGTACCGGGTGTTGCCTGCCGTCAACTTCGCGTACTAGAATGGCTCCGACCGCATGGTCTGATACGGACAGGTAAAGCAATAGAGTTTCACCTGCTTCTGGTTTAGACAGCAGCGGTGGGCTGGCCAGGTAAGCTTTTAATTCTTCTAGCGCCTTCGCGCAATCTTCGGTCCATTCGAACCGTTTCCCTTTTCGCAGCGTGTTGAAGAAGGGATGAGTTCTCTCAGAGTAGCGCGATATGAAGCGGCTGAGGGCCGCGAGACGCCCAGTCAACTTCTGGACTTCTTTCGGCGACTTCGGATGTCCTATGCTTTGAATGGCTCGGATCTGCGCTGGATCTGCTTCGATTCCCCTCCGGGTTACTACGTGGCCGAGGAATTTGCCGGAGGATACTCCAAATGAGCATTTGGCCGGGTTCAATTTCATGTTGTATTTCTCCAAGGTTTGAAATGCGTCCTCTAGGTGGGTTACGTGATCCTGTGCGCTGAGTGATTTGACGAGCATGTCATCAATGTAAACCTCCATCGTCTTCCCGATCTTATCTCTGAACATTGAGTTAACGAGGCGCTGATACGTAGATCCTGCATTCTTCAGCCCAAAGGGCATCACCTTGTAGCAGTAGATGCCTTGACTGGTGATAAAGGCAGTTTTTTCCTGATCGGCCGGGTGCATCTGTATCTGATTGTAACCCGAAAAGGCGTCCATGAAGCTTAGAAGCTCATGTCCGGCCGTTGCGTTCACAATGGCGTCGATGTGTGGTAGAGGATAGGGATCCTTTGGACAAGCCTTGTTCAGGTCTGTAAAATCGATGCAGACCCGGTTCTTTCCATTTTTCTTTTTGACGACCACCACGTTGGCGAGCCAGGTGGGGTAGTGCACTTCCCGGACTGAGCCGATGTCGATGAGCTTTTGTACTTCCTCATTTATTGCCTGGTTCTTTTCCGCGGAGAATTTGCGCCTATGTTGCTGTATGGGCCGACAGTTGGGATCGACTTGTAGATGGTGCGTGATGATATAGGGGTCAATCCCGGTCATATCCCGATGCGACCAGGCGAATATGTGGGCTTTGTTCTGGAGGAACTCCACAAGGGTGTTTCTAGTGGCGGCAGGAAGCTCCGCTCCTATGAAAGTGGTGCGCGTAGGGTCTGACTTGTCTATTCCCACTTCTTCGAGCTCTTCGGTTTCGGGTTTGACGATGGGATTCGTCGGTGAACCGTGTTGCTGTGCGCAGACGGCTCGAAATCTTGCGTAATAGCAATCCCTTGAGGCCTTCTGTTCGCCTCTGATGGTTTGAATTCCCCAAGGGGTAGGGAATTTGAGCGCTTGGTGATATGATGAGGGCACTGCTTTGAGCTCGTGAATCCAGGGCCTTCCCAGGATCGCGTTATGCGCGGAGATGGTGTCTACGACTTGGAACTTGACGTCCATATTCATGCCCCCGCAGTATACGGGTAGGGTGATTTCCCCCAAAGTTCGCTGCTGATCTCCATTGAACCCGTAGAGGGTCATGGTGACTGGTTCCATTTTGCTCATCGGGATTTGCATTTCCTTCAGTGTTCGAAGGAACATAATGTTTGCGGAACTGCCGTTGTCCACAAGCAACCTCTTTACTTGGCAGTTGGATATCAGGAGTGAAATGACGAGCGCGTCGTGGTGTGGATGAACGAGCCCCGACATGTCGTCAGAGGTGAATTCGATTGTTTCATGTTGTTGCGCGGGGCTAATGTGATTGATTTCCTGATTGAGGACTCGGCGAGCCCTTTTGGCTGCTGAGCGTGATCTTCCACTGATCTCTGACCCCCCGGTGATGACATGAATTGTTCGCTCTGCGGGAGGTGGTCTATTTTGCGGTTCGGCATTTGTAGTTGGGTTAGCTTGTCGACCCCTGGTCCACGTGTTCTTCCCTTTACTGGTGAGGTACTCAGTAAGGAATCCCTTCTTTAGCAATTTGAGGACTTCTAGACGTAACGTCTGGCACTCCTCGGTCTTGTGGCTGTGGTCGTTGTGAAAGCCGCAGAACTTGCTTGTGTCCCGCGTCTTCGGGTCGGACTTCATCTTGGCGGGCCACCTTACGGCGGTACTAAGTCCCTTGAGTACGTTATTGACTAAGTAGTTCTGGTCGATGTTGAGGCCATAAGGTACTTCTCCGGCCCGAGGTGTTCGACTATAAGGGTGGTCCCGTCGTGACCGACGCTCGTTCCTGAAATCTTTTCGATCCACGTACCTCGAACTCGAGGAACCTGCCCTCGATCAATCGCCTCGATATTGATTGGCGAGCTCGTAAGCTTTCTGTTCATTCATCCGTGCGATACGATTCGGCTCATCTTCTTCCCAGTTGATCTCGGCCCAAGCCTGCGAGAGGACAGAGTCCATGTCATAGCAGGGGTGGCTCGTCAGGTCGCGATAGAGCTTCGAAGATACGTCTAAACCATTTTTGAAGGCGAAGACCGCCGTCAGAGGTGGACAGTTCGGTATCGAGGCGAGTTCTCGGTTGAAACGCCCGACGTATGACCTCAGTGATTCCCCTTTCTTTATGCGTATGCTGTTGAGCGCGTCGGGGTGTTTTGCCACGTGCCTGCAATTCGAGTATTGCTTTCTGAAAGCCATGTAAAGTTCGGAGAACGTCGAGAATGAGCATCTTGGCTGGTTAACGAACCATTGGAGAGCGGGGCCGGTCAGGCTCGACCCGAAGCTTTTGCACATACACGCCTCGCAAAGTTCGCCAGGGATCGAGGTGGTTAGCATCTTCTGTTTGTAGACAGCGATGTGATCCTCCGGATCGGTCGTTCCGTCATAGAGTTGAAACGACGGCAGCACAAACCTCGCTGGGACGTCGGTGTTGGTGATGTCGGGGGTGAAGGGCGAGTCGGCGTAACTGTCGCGTGGTATCAAGGCATCCGGCGGCGTTACTCTAGGGATTTGGGAGATGAGCTTTTCGAAGTTCGCCATCCGAGCTTCGAGGTGCTTCTCGTATTTACTTTGTGGATGCTCGATGACGAGGCGTTCTTGTGGTTTGCTGGTCGTTGCCCCTTCGGGTCCGACCCCAGGGCCTAACTCCTTGGGTGTGTCGAAGAGGGTGGCCTCGTCCAGATCGTGGGCCAAGTTTTTGCGAGGGTCGGATGGTTTCTCGCCAGTTAGCGGCTCCTCGATGAAGGGCTGCTTTTTGCGCGCATTTTCCCGGCGCAGTTGGTCGTTTTCTCTCCGCAGGGCATGGTTTGTGGCGTGTAGTTCCATGATCCTGGAGTCAGTCTCTTTCGCATGGCGCCGATTCTCCTCAGCTTCATCGGCCAACCGTGCTAAAATTGTGTTCAGCAATTCCGGAGGCACGGCTTGGGCGCCACTGGTTTGCAGAGTTTGTCGCACTAGTTCGTCGACGGGTACGAGCTCCCGAGAATCGGTCGGCTTCGGGGGGAGAGCTCTAGTCGTCCTCTTTGATTGATTCCCCGCTTTCTCGTTAGTACCTGCCATTGAAATAACGAAAAAGATAGTCCCAAGGGCCCCACGGTGGGCGCCAAAATGTTGAGGTTCGATTTTACGAGAAAATGGAGCCCTTAGAACTTTACGAAAACATTGCAAATAATAACAAGAAATAGAGGAAATAAACGAGAATTAGGTATGGAAAATAAATAAACGAAGAACGAAACAAAGTAGATATGCTTGTCGTGAACGAGAGACAGAATCTGTAGAAGATTTGACAGAGTTTCGGCTAGAATTTTCTTAGGGAGAGAACGGCCTCAAAAAATGAGCCTCCTGCCCCTATTTATAGACAGGATAGGGGTAGGTAGGCAGCAGCTAACCCTACGCGTCGAGCTGCAACGGCTCGCCGCTAATATCGGACCGGTCGCGGGTTTTTCGGGGGAGGTTAGGGCTCTAACGATCGGGCGCCGCCAATGAGCTTAGGGTTTCACTTCCTGGACCGTCTCGACATCGATCCGCTCGGATCCTCGGTGGCGAGGCCCTTTACGCCTCGGTGGCGAGGCCTTGACTTAGGCGGCTTCAGCATCTCGTTGGCTTTGGTGGGCCAGTCTTCTGGGCTGGACTTGTTTACTTGGGTTAGCCTGTCAATTGGGCCTGGGTCCGTGGGCCTGACCCTAACAATACGTTTGATGAATAAAAATATATATATTTAATAAATAAACAATGTAAATATTATATAAATTAACGTTATATATATATATATATATATATAATTAATTAAAAAGAAATTTGAATAAGAAATAAATAAAAAAAAACAAATAAGGTGTGAGTGGCCGACAATATATATAATTTGACCACACCATTTTTTTGACAAACCCAGATTCTATTTTCAAGAGCTGGGTTTTAAAAATTTTTGACACATCAGCCATTTTAGGCAAAAATTTGAATTAGGCAGGCCTAAACGGTTTAGGCGGATTTTATCCTACCCAAATGGGTTGACCCATCCCAAATAGGGTTTATTAATCCCAATTAGGGTATATTATATGAGTTTGGACTTGGATTAATGGATAAAACATGCCTAAATCATTTAGGCCTGCCTAACCCAAAACTTTACCGCCATTTTAAAGTTGTGTAATGGTATAGAGCTGGATTTGTAGGTTTAAACCTGAAGATTTTTTAGCCATTACAACCACCCTAAGGTTTTGAATTAGAATTTAAAAATGTTCAGATCCTAAAACAATAGCTAATAACGAAGAAAATTAAACAAACATTTATCTAGAATCGAATTTTGTAAATGGTTGAGATCTTCTAGTTTATAGTATTTGAGTAATTAAGAAACCCAAATATTTAATTTAAAAACACTGAAATACTTATTTTAAAAAATCAAAATTAAATACTACTGTGAGATAAATCTTGAAACACAAATGAATTTAAGGAGTTGAAACTAAACCGTGAAGAAAAATTTTCTACGAATGTATGTACTTTTTACTAAAAAATTAGGATTTAATCTGAATATTTAGAAATACTTTTAAATAAAAATTGTAATTCAAAATCGGCCGACTACACATAATAATTTCAATTTGCAAAAATAAATAAACTCAAATGAAATATATCCGAACCAAATCCAGGCATGTGCCCCTAAAATCTGGTGGGCACTCAAACTGCCCTAATGAGGCTGGTTAAGAACAACCCCATCTACCCCATCATCCATTCATAAGGGCAATCACATTATTCCTCTTTTAAAGAGGTAAAAAAAAAATATATATCTATATTTTCCAAACTTTTTATTCAAAAACCTTATATATGAAATGAAATATCGATTGTTGGATGTTTCCGAAGAGAAAAACTGTTCTTCCCATCCAATTAATATTTAAAAATGCATAACTTTGAAAACAAAAATAAATCAAAACAAGAAAAGCCAACATTTCTAGAAGATTTTGTAGGTGTCCCTTTAAATGATTAAATTTAATATTGCACAAGGAGACAAAAGAAACAAGTAAACATTTAGGTGCAGGGCTGGCCCAAAGATTGGCTGTTTTTCTGTTAAAAATTCCTCACTTTTCTCGACCTCTTCACGAGGGCCCATTATCAGTTATAAATATCATGTGTTAATAATATAAACAATATATGTTGGCAAAAACTTGAATTAGGCAGACCTAAACGGTTTAGCGGGTTTTATCCTACTCAAATGGGTTGACCCATCTCAAATAGGGTTTATTAATCCCAATTAGGATATATTATATGAGTTTGGGCTTGGGTTAATGGATAAAACACGCCTAAATCGTTTTGGCCTACCTAACCCAAGACCTTCCCATATATGTTATATATATTTATATAATATACTCATCTTTTTCATCGTTTATCCGAAAAACGAACGATAACTATTAAATATCAACTCATTTAAGAAAAGATGGCAAAATATTGTGTGAGATTATAACTATAGAATGCATTTTTACATTAAGCACATTCCAATCAAAATATTTAAAACACTATCATTTATATATATCATTCAATTTCTATTTGAAATACACGCTCTAAATAACATGTGTTGTATGTAAAACATATTTTAAATAAAATATGCAATGTAAAATAAGTTAGGATGAGAATGCACTTAAATGTCTCACGTGTAAAAAAAACACTCCAATAACTCAGCTTTTTTTAAAAAACTTAATGTGTACATTCTAAGAGCACTTACTATAGGAATTTTAATTTTTTAAGATTTCCACATCATCTCAACCTATACATGTGGAAGAGAGAGAGGAGTTGCCAGAGAAGTAGGGAATGATAAGATCCTACATCTTGCAGGCTTTATGGCCCCGAAGCCACGTGTGCGTGCGCCACGCGTTCTTTGTTATTGGCGCGTGTGACTGTTATTGGCGCGTGCGTCACACGCGCCAGCGAGGCGTGTGGCGCTGACCCCCCCTTTTTTATTTTATTAATTTAAATGTTTTTTTTTATTTTTCATTTATTAAAACATTATTGTTTTATTTTTTCTTTTTTGTTTTTTATAAGATTTTAAATGTTTTTTATTTTATTTTATTTTAAGATTTTAAATATTTTTGTATTTTCTTTTACTTTTTATTCATATTTTATATATTAATTACATTTAAACTTTTATTTTACTCAATTTACTTTCCAAAATATTGTTTAGTTTTAATTGCAACTTATACTATCTATATCAATGTGTGACTTTTTTTTATTATGTAACATTCAATTAATTCGAAATAATTAATTACATTAACCAATTTTTATTATTTAGCTATTTAAATTAATAATTCGTAATTTAATTAATTAATTACTATATTTTATGTATTTATATTCAATAAAACAAAAAGGAATATATATATATACCCCTTGTGAGAAAAAAGAATGAATCGTGTCCATCAGATCTAAAAAAACAATGGTTGATATTGAATCAAGCAACAACTAAAACGCAATTAAACAATAAAATAATCAAGCAACAACTAAAGTACAATCAAGCAACAACCTGAATACAATCAAGCAATGTCGTAAATGCAATCAAGCATCTTTCTCACATTCTCACGTTAAGAGTTTTCTCACTGGATCCGCTTCCTATATATAATAATATTAAGTAATTGTTATGACAAGTGAGACCCATTAATAGTATAAAGTAAAAAGTGGATGAATAAAAAAATGATAGTGAATGTTGATGTGGATATTTATGAAATAAGAAATGATAATAATTATTGATGTGACACACGCATGACAGAATCTTAAAATTTTTAAGATTCAACCATAGTGGGTGCTCTAAGACTATCATCATCAGTGATCTGTCATTATCAACCTAACTTTTTTATTAAAATATTAATTTTCACTATTTCAATATAATATATAAAATACTTTAAATTCATAAAAATATAATAAATAAATTATTATGTACTAAGAATTCAAAATTTATTTGTAAAACAAATAAAATTCATATTTTAAATATATCTTAAATTAACATTTATATTAAATAAATTTTATAAAAAAAGTTTATTTAAATAATAATCGGAAATTTTCAATTATGATTGTACATTTTTTGCTTTTAAATTATTTTATAAATCTAAATAAAAAAATTTATGAAATAATAAAATGGGAAATAAATATCCAATCTTAAAAACAATGAATAATAATTGAAGTAAAAAAAAAAAAACTATGAAAAAAGAAAACAAAAGAAGCAATAGGAAAAAAAAACTATAAATGATAGAGATGAGAGAGAACGCCACCAGTGTGTGCAATTAAGATAGAGGAAGGGCGGTTGAGCCCGTTTGTCACACATACATGGTTGCAATGTTTGTAAAACTTTTGATTTATTTTAAAATTTATATATTAATTTTTTAATGGTGACCGAATTCTTCGGGTTACCGTGATAGTCTAAGAACATCTAATTATGGGATATGCTACACTTGATTTACATGGAGGAGAGAGAGAAAAAATAGGTGGTCAAAGAGAGAGAAATTTGAGTTTCTTAAATAAGATCTCATTTCTTGCAACATTTGTGGCCCCAAGCCTTGCGCGACATGCGCACTGCTATTGGTGTGTGTATTACACGCGTCAGCGATGCGTGTGGCGTTGCCCCCTTTTTTTCTTTTTATTTTAATATTTAAAATATCTTTTTCTTTTTTTTTAGTTTATTTTAAGATTTTAAATGTTTTGTTTTTTTCCTTTTCTTTTAATTTTAGATTTTAAATGTTTTTATATTTTATTTTTTTAATTCATATTTTATATAATTAATTTTTTTAAATTTTTTTCCAACGGCTATATTTTATAACATGCACTTCTCTCCAACGGTTATATTTTAACAGACACTTATTTTCTTATAAATAACGTTCATCACACTACTCTTCTTCACAAAAAAAAAATCATTCCACAACTCCTACAACTAACATGAATGGATACGATCCCAACAACCCCTCTCAAAATTTCGAGCAAACTCTATACATTCCGACGTGGAATGCATGACCAAATAATCTCGTGCAATTTACTCCCCCACCAGGGTTTCCCCAAAATTATCCAAAAAATCCTATTCAATTACCAACACCCCTAGGGTACCCTTCACAATTTTATTACCAACCTCAACATCCTTCACGATATCATTCCCAACATGGGTATCCTCCTCAAGCAGGGATGTCATCCACTGCAACTGGAAACATGAAAGAGCTCGATAAAGATACAAATGATGAGTCCCCATCAGACGTCGTAAAAAATGGACCACAAAGGAGAACGAATTGCTTGCGGAATGTTGGGCTGCTAATACTCATAATTCAGTGATCGGAACCGACCAAACCAGCGACCATTTTTGGGAGAAAATCGTCATGGTGTACAACGGAACACGATCTGCAAACACACCAATCCGAAATGCAGGGAGTTCAAAGTCACATTTCCACACTCTCAACAAACCAAAAAATGTTTTCGATGCTACAATAGGTGTAAAAATACTACAATAGGTGTAAAAATATGTGGGGAAGCGGTAAAAGTGATGTTGATATTATTTAGATGGCGCAAACTGAATACCGCCAACACTACGGGGGAAGGGATACAATGATCTTGGCGTTTAGAGGATATTGAAGGAGCTACAGAAGTTTAAAGAGGTGGTATGCGATGTCCCTTCATAAAAATAAAAAAAAAAAGCAATGAAGAAGGAGCTTACACAACTTCTTCTAACGCTTCTGATGCTATGACGAGCCGACCAATTGGCCAGAAAGCAGCGAAGAGAAAGGAGAAGGGAAAAGGAAAAGTTCAAGTGTTGAATTCAGCAGTAGATGCCTTGAAGGATCAAAACGATATATATGTCTGAATGAGAAGTCGGTACAACAGAAGGATGCACTGATACACGCAAAGGAGTGGGATGTATTAGTAAAAGATACGTCCAATACGAGTGGTCAACAGCTGATGATGCATCAGATTCGCTGCGAGGAGATCAAGAGAAAATGGGAAGCTGGAGGATATAATGTGAATTTGTGATGATGCATTGTCTCCTGCTTTTATGTATTCTCAAACTTTAATTTTGATTCAGTGTTTGGTGTATGTGTTAGGCTTTTAATGTATTTGTGGCTTTTGTTTTAGACTTTAATGTATTGTACAACTTTAAATGTATTGTATTGTATTGTATTGTCACATTTAAATCATTAAATGTATGTTGCTCAATTTGTAGGCTTTAAATGTATGGTGCTCAATTTGCAGGCTTTAAATGTATGGTGCACAATTTCCAAACTTTAAATGTATGGTGCACAATTTGCAAACTTTAAATGTATGGTGCATAATTTTGTGACTTTAAATGTATGGTGCAAAATTTTATAATTTTATAACTTTACAACTTTAAATGTATGGTGTAAAATTTGTTAACTTTAAATAGGGGTGGCAAATGGGTCGGGTTCGGGTTGGCGGGTCGGGTTGTGACCTGCTAATAACAAGCGACACGCCAACCCGAACCCGACCCGTATATTTTCGCGGGTCAGAAATCTCAACCCGAACCCGACCTGTTTATTTTCGTGTCGACCCGAAATTGACCCGAAATGACCTGTTTAATTTTTTTAAAAAATAAAAAAATGTATTAATTAATTTAAAAATTAATAAATTGTGTTAATTATTTTAGAAATTATAAAATAGTGTTAACTATTTAAAAATTTTGATTTTAGGCTATATTTTAATTATTAAATTTTTATTTAATTATATTTTATAGATAATAATAATAATAATTAATATTATTGGTGGGTCAAATGGGTTCACGGGTCAACCCGAGATTGACCCGAACCCAACCTGAAAATTAAATAGGTTGGACGGGTTGACCCGAAACTGACCCAAAAATTAAATGGGTTGACCCAACCCGTTTTTTTCGTGTTAGGTTCGTGTCGGGTTGTCGTGTCGGGTTGAAGATTGCCGCCCCTAACTTTAAATGTATGGTACAAAAATGCAGGCTTTAAATCTATGGTGCACAATAGTATAACTTTAAATGTATGGTGTAAAATTTGCAGGCTTTAAATGTATGGTGTAAAATTTGCAGGCTTTCAAATATATATATATGGTGCTAAATATTATCAACAAGTGCACCAATAATAAATAACTCAATTCACACTGGTCTTCTTCATATTTTTTTTGGCATGTCTTCGTCTAACTCTGAAATATAGCAATCTTCGGATGACGAGGAAATGGAGGAGTTTTGGCGTCAATATATTCTTGAGAATCCTTTTTTATCAACAAGTGCAGCAATTAGCCTCGGAGCTAGCCTCAAATTCTCAAGAAAATAGGCGTCGAAAATATATTAAGCGAGATCGAGATGATGCACACAAACGTTTAGTGCGAGACTATTTTGCTCAGAATCCAACTTGGGGCCCAAATATTTTCTGACGATATTTTTGGATGTAGAGATCTTTATTCATTTGGATTGTTGATGCGCTTGAAGCACATAACCCTTGGTTCCAACAAAGGCCTGATGCAACGGGGAAAAAAAGGGATTTAGCGCCCTAAAAAAATGCACGAATGCCATAAGACAAATGGAATATGGTGGTCCAGCTGATCATTATGACGAATACCACCGCATCTTCGAAACCACTAGCCTTGAATGTCTGCGCCACTTTTGTCGTGGGGTGATTGAAGTTTTCAGTAAATATTACTTGAGAAAGCCAAACGCAAATGACCAGTGAAGTTTGATGCGGATGCATGAACGAAAGCATGGATTTCCTGGAATGCTCGGGAGCCTTGACTGCATGCAGTGGATTTAGAAAAATTATCCGGTTGCATGGAAATGACAATTTACTTGGGGTGATCATGGAGTGCCAACAATAATTCTTGAGGCGGTTGCCTCGCAAGATTTGTGGATTTGACATGCTTTTTTTTGGAGTTGCTGGTTCAAACAATAACATCAATGTTCTCAACCAATCTTCAATATTCACCGACTCTTTGCAAGATGTGACGCCTTCTATACCATTCATGGTAAATGGAAAGAAATATTCCAATGGGTATTATTTAACTGATGGTATTTGTCTTGAATGGACACAATTTGTAAAGAGCTTCCCATTTCCCCAAGATCCGCAAAGACAGAAGTTGAAGCAAATGCAATAAGCTGCAAGAAATGATGTAGAACGAGCATTTGGGGTTCTCCAAGCTAGTTGGACAATGATTAAGAGGCCCAACTTGCATTTTTTTTTTTTGTCTTAATTGTCCTCGTATGATATATGTGATTTATTTATGTGCGCAATTAAGCATGTGTAGATAATAGGAAAAACATGTTTTATCGCTTTTATTATTTACAGCTTTCCAAGCATGCTTATGTGATTAATTTCTTTTGTTGGATTATATTTTGGAAATTTTTGGGCTTGTTTAATTACATTCAAAAATTTGGAAAATATAATAACAAAGAAATTATATGTGCGCATATAAAAAACCTTTTAAAAGAAAAATACTTAGCTGATTTTTTAATTAAAATCAATAGACCACCACAAAGAGGTCCTAGGCTGTAAGTGTATCTCTCGTTCTAGTAAACGTCTACGAGTGTAGCTTGCTAGTTCCTAGAGGTGCATGGGCACGGTTGTTGGGATTTCTGGACAAACAATTTAAATCATGTGAATAGTGGGAGGGTTTTGCGTAAACGTCTACGAGTGTAGCTTGCGTAGATCTCTTTCACAAGTATTATAGGATTGATTTAAATTATAGATAACAAAAGCTTTAAGGGCTGTGCGGTATGGTTACGTGCCATGCTAAACTGTCTCTTTTGGCCGGAGTTAAATTTGTGGTTAATGACTTAGAAGCATCTTAGAATATAATGCAAGAATTGCATCCCTGTTCTTGAGAGATGGCTTGGTCTAAGGTTTTCACTAATTATTAATTTCTAGTGTCAAAAGCATTCTGACATGGTAGTGAAATTAAATGGATTGGGGCTTAAAACCCGCAGTTCTGGTTGAGGGTGACATCGTAAACGTCTACGAGTGTAGCTTGCGGTGGAAACTCTTGGGCAATTAGTGGAAAACATTTGTATTTGATTTATTAAAAGGTTTTCAATGCATTTGTTTTCGAAGTTCTACATGTATGTTCTTATTTAAGATTCTTTATTGTTTCAAATATGTCTATGTCTGCTGTCGATCATTTACTTGCCCTCAATCCTCTAACTGGTCCAAACTTCCATGAATGGAGATACTGCATTGAGTATATTCTCCTGACTAAGCAACACATGTTTGTTCTTACTATGATGCCACTTGCCCCACGTTACCATAATGTCTCTAGACGTGAGAATGAGTTCTATGATAGATGGGTGGTATCTGAAGATTTTACTTACAAGCTAATCTCGGATAACATGTCTAGAGAACTGAAGCTCAAGTACATGGGCTATTGTAGCTCTGTTACGATCTGGATGGACTTAGTGGCCACGTATGGCGAAGTGGAATGTACTATCAACTGTGATCTCGTGAAAGACCTTTTCTGTAAGAGAATGGTTGATGATGATGATGGATAACACCATGAAACGATTCACACATAGAGGTGGATGTTTATCTGATCGGGCTAAGATCGATATAATCCTGAACTCTTTACCGCTTTCATTCTATGACTTTTAGAAGGATGTAGCTAAGAGAAGTGAGTACTCCTTCAAAGAGTTGCTCACTGATCTCATAGCATAACAGTCTTCCGTACCTTCATGGGAGTCTGAGTTATCAGATCTTGAGCACAGCTTGGGCACATTGAAAGATGTGGTTCACACTGTGTGCAAGAATATGATTGATCGCAGATCACGTGAGAGGAGGTCAAATGAGATGAAGAGGGTTGGTGTCACTTCAAGTAAGAATGCATACGGAAGAAAGGGACAAGGTACGTCATTTGCATTTGTAACGAAAACATGTTTAGCATCGATTTCTACTCATTCGTGGGTAGTGGATACTGGAGCTACTGATCATATTTGTTACATTTTGCAGGGGTTCACACCGAGGAGGGTGCTGAAGAATGACGAGGTTACCATCTCAATGGGGAATGCAACACAAGTGAGTGCAACTGCCATTGGAGATTTCACCTTGTACTTTGATGATTCTGTTTTAACTTTGAGAGATGTTTTGTCCGTGCCGGATTTTTGGCGAAACCTTATTTCAGTTTCCAACTTTATGTTGATGGATATTCAGTTATTTTTTATAGTAGTGTTTCTATCATTGGTAATAACGGTGTTATCTGTCGTGGGATGCTGAATAATTCTCTCTATGTTATTATTAACTATAATCATAAGGCTTCTGCAAGTATTGCATGTAATTCATCCGTAATTGATAATCCTTGAAAGAGAAAACTTACTTCTTCTGATGAGGATCTTACATATCTCTGGCACTTGAGACTGTGTCACATCAGCTTGAAGCGGATTCACAGACTTGCAGATGACGGTACATTGGACTTAGTCCAGGCTGTACCTTATCAAGTCTGCGAATCCTGCATCGAGGGCAAGATGTCAACTAAGCCTTTCAAGGCTAGTTAGTCTCGAGCAAAGGAAGTGTTGGAATTGATCCATTCTGACTTATGTGGACCGATGTCCACGCGCTCGTGGAGGGTACGAGTACTTCGTCACTTTCATTGACGATTACTCAAGGTACGGATACGTTTACCTGCTTTGCTACAAGTCTGAATGCTTTGAGAAATTCAAAGAGTTCAAGGCTGAGGTAGAAAAAAAGGTCGGGAAAACTATCGAGTCACTGTGATCTGACCGCGGTGGCGAATACCTCGGTAACGAGTTCCTGCAGTATTTGTCAGAAAACGGGATTACATCCCAGTGGATTGCTGAAAGTAGAAATAGGACTCTTCTAGAGATGGTAAGATCAATGATGAGTTATGCAAACTTACCAATTTTGTTTTGGGGCTACGCATTGGAGACAACAGCTTACGTGCTAAATGTGGTGCCTTCTAAAGCAGTTCCTAAGACACCTTCTGAGCTCTTCCTTGGTCGCAAACCAAGTTTGTGCAAGTTTAGAGTATGGGGCTGTCCGGCACACGTACTATTGAAGGAACCTGATAAGTTAGAAAGCAGGTCAAAAGTAATGTTGTTCATAGGGTATCCCAGGCAAACGAAAGGTGGTTACTTTTACTGTCCTGAGAGTCAGAGAGTCGTTGTTAGCACCAACGCTAGATTCTTGGAGGATGAGTGTGTAAGTAATCACAAGTCAAGGAGTGATATCGTTCTTTAAGAAATTGAGAACGAGAATGCAATTCCAAGGGAAGGGGAATGTGTAGATGTGGGTGCACCTGTGAGAGGTTCAACACCACAGACACGTTCTTCAGTTCAAGGTGCAGGACCACAAGTTACTGCACCTACTACTGACACGGCACTGATGCCTCGTCGTAGTGGGAGAGTTATTTTCCAGACAAAAAGGTAAATGTTCGTGGGTGAGTCTTCGGACTTGAGCCCGGAAGACGAACATGAGGACTCTGACCCACTGACTTACGAAGAGGCAGTGCAGGACAAGGATGTTGCCAAATGGCATGTCGCCATGGATTCTGAAATTGAATCCATAACTGCTATGGATGTATACCAGAAAACTTATTTGCCGGATGGCTTTAGGGCCATAGGGTGCAAATGGGTATACAAGAGAAAGAAAGGAGCGGATGGAAAGATCACGGCCTTTAAATCCAGGCTGGTGGCAAAGCGTTATAGTCAGAAAGAGGGCATTGACTATGACGAAACCTTTTCACCCGTAGCCATGCTCAAATCCATCTGGATACTCCTTGCCATAGTTGCGCATATGGACCTCGAGATCTGGCAGATGGATGTCAAAACCGCTTTTCTAAACGGTTACCTTGAAGAAGGTAGGGATATCTATATGCAGCAACCCGAGGGTTACATACGCAAGGGCGAATAACATTTTGTCTGGAAGCTTACAAAGTCCTTGTATGGACTTAAGCAAGCTTCAAGGTCGTGGAACTTACGTTTCAACGATGTGATTAAATCCTATGGATTTGCACAGTTGGAAAATAAAAGTTGTGTTTACCGACTTTGTGTCAGTAGGAGCATGGTTATCCTTGCACTATACGTTGATGACTTAATCCTATTTGGAAACAACGAGGGAGTGATGTCGGAAATCAAGGTTTGGTTATCCGAACAGTTCCAATTGAAGGATCTGGGAGAAGCTGGCTACATTCTTGGGATTAAGGTCTTACGAGATCGTAAGAGAAGAATGTTGAGCTTATCCCAGGCATCCTATGTGGATACTGTGATAGCCCGGTTCAGCATGTAACTCGCCAAGAAAGGTTTGCTACCTTTCAGACATGGCGTTCATTTTTCTAGTGGGCAGTGTCCTCAGACACAGCGGGAGAAAGATGAGATGAGTCTTGTACTATACACTTCAGCGGTGGGTAGCCTCATGTATGCGATGTTGTGTACCAGGCCAGGTATATGTTATGCCGTTGGCATGGTAGCAAGATATCAGTCTAACCCTGGACAGGCGCACTGGACTGCTGTAAAACACATCCTCAAGTACTTGAAAAGAACTAGGAATTTCTGCCTAGTTTATCATAGTGAGGATTTGTGCCCTGTAGTTTATAAAGACTCGGATTTCCAAGGGGACCAGGATGAGAAGAAATCGACCTTAGGATATGTGTTTACCCTGGGAGATGGAGCTGTATCTTGGAGGAGCTCAAAGCAGAAATGCATTGCTGACTCCACCATGGAGGTGGAATATGTCGCCGCCTCCGACGCCTCGAAAGAGGGGGTAAGGCTCAAGAACTATATTTTAGAGATGAGCGTGATCCTGAGTTTGCCGAGGAGCATCACAATTTATTGTGATAACTCTGGTGCAGTGGCAAACTCAAAGGAACAACGGTCTCACAGGGCAAGCAAACACATAGAGAGAAAGTACCATATCATACGAGAAATCGTATCGAGAGGTGATGTGCTGATCAAGAAGATTAGAACTAAGGACAACCTTGCTGA
Source organism: Plectranthus barbatus (assembly GCA_026898455.1). Classification (NCBI taxonomy): domain Eukaryota; kingdom Viridiplantae; phylum Streptophyta; class Magnoliopsida; order Lamiales; family Lamiaceae; genus Plectranthus; species Plectranthus barbatus. The sequence continues at coordinate 355,714 of JAPKLW010000324.1, forward strand.
TCCATTTACAAAGAGCTTGCCGCTGAAAGTTTACGAAAGACATATTCGTGAGCTGGGTCTGAGGTGGATGCCGACCACTAACAGTGGTTAAAGAGATAGCAGGCTAGATAGACAGACTGTATACTATGTAATAGCTTAGTCATGCTTTGAGTATAAGTGGGAGATTGATGGGTTTTGTATACTGAAAGCATTTATTATAATGAGTATACAACGGTTTATTTCTCCTATTTGTTAACAATCTTACATGTATGAACAATGGTATCCTCTTGTCTCACCGATAGGGACGATCATACGGCATGTTGTAGATCGCAGAAGACAGTATGATCACTTGACCTAGTGAGACATAAACATGATCACAGTCAAGACAGCGTATGAGGATACGTCTGTCCGGATGGCTGCGGCATTGTCGGAATAAGTAGTATGTCTTGGTTACTTGACATGCTGGTACGTAGGGGTGGCGTATTGATGGACCGCATTGAGATATATTCGTCTGTCTGAAAACAGCGAATACAAGATCTCGTTATATTGATTGAGTCCAAACCCTAACGAAGGTTCAGGGGTTTGCACGGGTCGACTGTTGCTTTGACTTGCCATGGTGGAGAGCCTGAGTAACGTGCTCGTATATCCACATCTTGGGTAACATCAGTTCGTGTAGTACCACCTGAGACTGGGTTTAGGTAACCATATCCGAGTAATAGGATGGAGACATTCCCTGAGGAGCTCAATAACATTCATCATGCCAAAGTCCTGCAGGCTGATTAAGTTCATGCACGAGTGATAAGGATTGAGTGGTACTACTCATGAATTATAAGGTATTAATTAATTGTAGTTAGAGCTTGTGATAGCGTATTTTTCAACACGCTATAGCTGCAAGTGTACAGATCAC
>JAPKLW010000324.1:356999-369931 GCA_026898455.1 Plectranthus barbatus
TCCTCAGAAATGGTTTAGTTCGCAGTCAAAAGTGATCAGATTCACAAGAGTAAAATGCACAAAATGAGTGTTTATCAACCCCCCAAACTTAAACTATTGTTCGTCCTCAAAAAATGAAGAGAACTTAAATAGAAAAGAAAAAACACGAGGAGTGCATTGACTGATCAAAAATTATTTCAGACACAAAATGGGGTTGTGATTTTCACACAAACACTGCAACAATCATAAACTTAGTGCAAACAATCACAGTTTTAATATTGGCCACTAGAAATCTGCTCCTCACAAGATAGTGTATCACTCAAATTTCGCTCACATTGCAAGAAAGGCTAGTGTATACTCAAATTATCAACTGTACAACTTCCCTACCATAAGCTTGCTCATTGTCTAAACTCTCTACTGACTTTGGGAATGCTAGAACAAAGATCACAAAGGTCTTTATTTTGGTTCTAATGTAGGCACATTGGTGAAAGGTATGGAAATTTTGGCTAAGTGACTGAATAATAACAACCTTATAACTCCATTCACCCAAGTATTCCTCCTCACATACCGTACTTGTTAACTGACTGACTCAAGTAATAATGACTCTAATTAAACTGAAGCAAGACGCATCTCATAATTTCAACTCACTAGGGTTCAGACTCGACAACGAAATAATACACACAACTTTTGTGCATTATTAATTAACATACACAATATGCACACTCTTATCACACTTTTTTTTTCTTTTTTTTTTATATATAGATCCACTACAAATTTCTTGGACATTCACTAAACTGACTCATTCAATAACACTTGTGCACTCATTATGCACTTTATGTGAACACAAATTGGTACTCTCTTGTTGGGAAATTTGGCTAAGTTTCCTTTCCCCAGTAGCTACTTGTTTAGATTCTAGTTTTGGTGTTTTGGTGGATCAAATCCTAAGTCCTACCAGCGTCAGTTGTCTCTAGAATAGCTCTAGTCTCAAATGTAAAGTCCTGTTTAGGTCTTTTGAGTTGTAAGTCGCAGCTGATAAAGACTCATGCTGACACTGTTCACCAGCATGAGAAGTGCTTACCACTGGCTACTGTTCACCAGTTGGGAAAGTCTCATCCGAAGGCGGCTGACAAAGACTCGTGCTGACACTGTTCATCAGCATGAGAAAGAGCTAATGACTGGTTACTGTTCACCAGTTGGGAAGGATTTCACCAGCAGGCGGCTGACAAATCCTACCAGCAGAATACGTGTTCTCACTGACACTATTCACCAGCGGTGAAGCCACCAGTCATGGGAGATTCCAAGAAAGGGTTAACATCAGACATATTGGTAGACTTAGATTGTGCCAGCGCAAAGTCACCAGCAGAGACTGCCAGCACAAGATCACCAGAATGATCTACCAGTCGGATGTTACCAGCAGAATTCCAGATTCTCTCTCCCAGAGTCTTAGAGACAAAAAGAAGATTCGTCGAGGAATTAACTGACAGAGTATGACTTTAGGGAGGATACCTTAAAGTCTATCAGTTCAAGACACCAGTTCCGATTCCTCGTACTGACGAATAGTGCCGTTCTGACATAAAGAGATCAATGTCAGATAAAGTGGACAAAAGCATGGCGCTTTCCGGAAATTCCTACCTGCCGCCGTCTGAAGGACATGCGAGGACAGAGACCTTTTCCGGATGTGTCCAAACGGCTAGAAGATTTGAATGGGATCCCGCGTCTATAAATACCTGGGATCCATCAACATTCAATACTCTTCTGACTCTTCACCTACCGAAAGACTGCAAATTTATTACGCTTAAGCAAGTAGAAGCAAAACACTTTCGAGGCCTTTCTATAGGCTATCCGTGTGTTGATTTATTCAAACACGAGACTTCAAGCTTCCAGCTTGTAAGTTACTGATCTCTTTGGTGTTCTCTCTCTTCCGAGGAAGTTCACAGCAGCTCTTGTGCCAGCCAGCACTTGAGTTATTACGGGCTTTTGCCGTATTGAGAAGATACGTTCTTGGGAGAACTAAACACCCAGTGAAGCTGTGGAGGTTGAAGTGACGTGCTCGCACTCCATCAGCTGATCAGAGTTGAAGAAGGACAAGGCCGGGAGCGGTTGATCTAGTGAACTGGTGGACGAGGCATTCACCAGCTAGAGATAGATCGTAGGACGCTTGTACCCGATTACTCTATAGTGAATTTCCAGTGCTACGACTGGAGAGTGGACGTAGATCAGTTGATCGAACCACTATAAATCCTTTGTCTTTTATCAACTTTCTGCATTTCATACTGATTTAAAACCCAGCACCCAAGTGCTGGTGTATATCTGAAAACTGATATAACTGTGCAAACAAGGCTAAAAATATTCTAAGTCTTGAGCTACCAGCTGACGAGCCAGTCGCCAATCAGCTGAGTACGCAGAGTGCAAGTTGACTTACCAGCTGACAAGGTCCCAGTCAGCTGAGTAACCAGCAGAGTGCAAGAAACGATTAACCACATTTTCCGCTGCCAAGTTATACCCTGATAATCCGGGACCAACATCTCTTTTGTATTCACATTCTCAACAGTTACTACTATACCTATTGATCACTAATATTATTAAACAGTGACTTAGCAAAGCTAATAATATAGCGGCAAAGATAAAATTATCGATCCCTCAGGGAAAGAAGTAACGAATAACCTTTAAGTACTAAATCAGGCGTTCTTGAAAATATTGAATAGGAAATTCAAATGAAAAGGTTTTGGTTGTTTTGGAAATCGCAATCTTTGCAATCAAAAATTAAACAGGAAACTTGAAAAGCTTTTGAAGTCGAATAAGAGAAGTACAGATTCCAGGGATATCTACCTATCAAGTATAACATGTATGAACGAATCGATTAATTCCCAATTTAATTCCTCTTCATAGTGAAACATCAGAAAACTATTACGAACTTCTTTGTCTGACAATTCGTAAAGTAGATTAGTCAATTACCTATCTCCGTTCGGTCTCAAGATAAATTAACTAACTCCAAAAGATCTACAGATTTATTCCTACAATTAATCTCCTTCAGTTACGACAAGAAATTAAATTATATTGTGAAAATCTCTTTCGATTGAAAACTATTACAGTTACGTCTCTAGAATTCAACTAGTAATCCTAAGTTGTGGCCAACATACTTAAAGATTAAGAATAAAACCAGATTTCACAAACTACGAAGGGAAAGGGAAAATAATTCGATTAATCACAACATGCATACATTGATAGTTCGAAACCCTAGAATCTGAGAAGGGATTTAGCCACACATATTCAGATTAATATTCATCATAGAAAAATACAACCTGAATTGCATAAAAACTGGAATCCGGAAGTCTTCTCGGAGAAACTTGTCTTCAAACATAAAAATTCTTCAACTCTAATATTCTAATAATTGCTCTAACTTTCTCTCTCTAAAAACACATACGCTCCTCTGAAAAACGAGTTATACATGAGTATTTATAATGATGAAAGATGTATCTAGCATTATCTAGGATTAGATATGCATCTATCTTCAAATCAGATGAGAAACAGGATTTCTGCATGCGCGTCGATCGCGTCTGAATGGCATCGATCGCGTCTCAACATCTTTCCTCGTCGATCGCGTCTGAATGGCGTCGGTCGACGAGGTCTCCTTTGCTTTGTCGATCGCTTGTCCACAACACGCCTCATCGATCGACTAAGGGCCCTCGTCGATCGACGAGGTCTCGAGCACTGGATCCTGATTCCTCTGTTTTTCGACTAGAAACCTGCACGATTCATCAAACACAACATTCCAAGTACAAAAACCAACTCATGCACGAAAACAAGTACAAAAACGATCTAAACACTACACAATCAGTCAAAGAACTATAAGATAAGTTGGTGAAAATCCTAACTTATCACCTATCCATCCCAGAAGTGTTTGGACTGGTTACTGAAATTGAAAGATAATAATTTTTCACCACCTAACATTACCATATTCATCCACACCTCCTATCATCCGGGTTAAGAAAGAAAAGCATTCAGGCTCAACTGGGCTAACAAAGGAGTATGTATCGGGTTAGTGTTTGGATTTAAATGAGGCTTATGAAACGATGGCCTAAGGTCATTTCTAAGTTCATGACATTCCTCTTGCAGTTTTGAGACAGAAACCAGAGCAAGTTCTAGAGGTAAAGTGCACAGTGATATATCCTCAATCAAACGAACACAGGCTCAAACTCTCACAGGCTATGAGCATGTTCCAAAGGCCAAAATCAATTCCACAACCATCGACACTTCATAAAATCATGTGCAAGTACTGAGCGTAAGTTTCACAAGAAGGAAAAATTTGTCATCATGAACTAGATCAGTAATGCAGATAAATCACCACCAAGTATCACCTTTATCCAAGACAGATATCAATATGACTATAGATCCCCAATCCAGACTCACTAACAATTAACAATAACAGGAAGTAAACTTGATAAAATAAATGGTACGAATTAGTACAAGTTACTGGTTCCAACTTAGACAAATAGGTTCGAATACAGTAAAATACAGATAAGAGCAGAGTAAACAGTAAAAGAAAAGGAGGTAAATAGTAGAAAAGACACACACATTGACCGATCACATCCCCCCCAAACTTATTCAATACACAGGATAGAATAAGTTTGTGGGAAAAAGATCACGGAGATGTGTGGAAACCTCACTGTGGTGGGGGCCAATACTGTGGGAAACGGGCCATGAACTATCGCATCTGATCCTCCGCCTCTTGCTGGCGTCGCCATTGTTCTCGCTCCAACTCAAAGTGGCGCTGTTGCGCCGCCCACTGCTCCTGCTCTAGGTCGAAATGGCGCTGTTGCGCAGACCACTGCGCTCTCTGCTCATCCTCGAGGGATCGGCGCTCAGTGGAGTATGTGGCTTGAGCTGCTGCTAAACCCTGCAACTGAGTGTGCCAGTCGCTCCACTGACGCTCCAGATTATCCAGCCGCTGCTCGAATGCCACACGATGTGTGCGATGCTCGTAAAATGTGGAGGCACCCCCCCTCGGGGTCTCCTGGAATGTGCCCCCCTGGGATGTGCCGGCACCGCCCTCGGAAGTGCCGCCCTGATGCATGCTTCCCGTCAGTAGGAAGCGCGGCTGCTCATCATCATCTCCCTGGTCATGGTTATGACCGTCGGTGTCCTCGTCATCCTCTCCATCCTCGCCATCCTCTCTATCCTCTCCACCCTTATCATCGTCCACTCCTCCAAGGGACTGTCTCGCCATAGCATCTGCGGCAGACTGAACCGCCTCGGCATGTGCTAAAGTGTCCAACTTCCAATTCTGGCGGTATCTGCGAAGCCCTACATTAGTGAGCTCGGGATTCGGCAGTGGGAAGGGCGGCGGTGAGCGCTGACAGAGGAGGTACGGTGGGTGACCGGTCTGAAAGAACCGGAGAGCAACCAGCTTTTTGATTCTGAGCTTTGTAACTGGTTCGACGTGGTGCTCCCCCGGGTCAATCCCCATGGACAGAATGAGGTGGGTCCACAACCCACCGATGCAAATCGGGCCCCGGCTAGCACAAGATGCTCGACTGGACTGCAGTAGAAAGAGCTGGGCGAAGTTAAGATGTTGCTCATGAAGCATGCAGTAGATCGCCATAAGCTCGACGTCCCTCATCGAGCTATTGTCCTTCCTGGCAAAAATTGTGTGCGCCAGGATCCTCTGGATTATCCGGAAGACAGGGTTCCGGATCATTGAAGCTTTGCATTTACCGGATTCCCAAGTTGGGCTGCCCTCGGTGCAAATGGTGCGCTAGAAAACTTTGGGATCGAATCCCCTCGGCTTGGTGTACACGCCAATGTCGGGGACCCCAAAGGCTCTGTTTATCTCCTTCGTGGTTAGAGTGCGATCTGCATTAAGGGCCCGGAAGGTGGCTCCTGTTGGTGTGTTCCGGCCGGTAGTGGAGAGCTCGAAGGTGGTGAGGATCTCCAGTGTGAAACGCCAGTAAGTGGGATCCTCAAGTTCCAGAAGGGGGGTCCATCCAATGTTGGAGAGGAGCTCCTTGACATTGTCGTAGAGTCCCAGTGTCCGGAGAGTGTCGACATCCGGGTATTGAGTCGCCTCAACCCCTTTTTCAACCAAGGCCTTGAATTTGTGATGGAGGTCTAGTCCTTGAATAACAATTCCATAGCTCTCCGGCCTTGTGGAAGGAATGCGGCGTCGAGGTGCCATTTGAAATTTGCTATACAAAACCTATAGTCAGAACCAGCAACAACGAAAGGGAAAATATGTAAAATAATGTAAACTTACAAAGTATGCAACATCTCCATATTCTAACTAATTAAAACTATGCATAAGCACACCACCTTCTCAAAATCAATTAACAACTCGAAGGTTATCCAAAAGTTCCCCAACTCAATCATACGGAGCACAACAAATCCCAAAAATAAATCCCTAGCCTACACAATTCAATCATCACCAATACAAATCCCCAAATAAATGCATGGATCCTAATAGTGCTAAACAAATATTCCAATACCATAAATATGCTTAAACATGATAATTAACTCAAAACACTAGATAAAAACGAAAATTGAAGCAAATAAACCACAATTCAACCTACATTATCAACGAAACAATGAAACATGTGTACGAAATTGAAATAGACATGAGAATGAAGAAGATTACCTTGAATTTGAAGAGAAATTTGAAGAAGATAACTAAACCCTAGGGATTTGGGGATTCTTGCATTTTTGGAAGAATTTGGGAAAAGTAATTGGATGGGAATCGTCTATTTGGGATGGGTAGGCCGTGTGTTGAACGATTTGCAGAATAAACGGGTGTGGAAGTCAAATTTGAGTTGTGGATTTTCGTGGGTTTGAGAGTATTTTGAGAGAGGGAGAATTGTGAGGGAAAGAGGGGGTTTTCTAAGTTAAAAACCCGTCAGATTTACAATTTCGGCAACCCAGAACGCGTACGACGATCGCCGATTTTGTTCTTGGGTCGCCGAAATTGGTTCGAACCAATTTCGGGAAAATTACAAATTTGGCGACCCGTTTACATTTTCGGCGATCGCCAAAAATGTAAATGGGTCGTCGATTTTGTGCCGAAGCAAAAATAAAAAAATGCAATTTCGGCGACCAAACCAACGAAATCGGCGATCGCCGAAATCATTTTCGGGTTGCCGATTTTGCTTCGAACCTGAAAATTTTTGACGACGAACTCGGCGACCCAGGTTTCACGATCGGCGATCGCCGAAAGTGTAAATGGGTCGTCGTTTTCGCTTTTTCTGGCAATTCCTCACGTTTCGAACTCCTCACCTGCACCCATTAACTCAACAACCAAACGTGAACGCACAATGTGAAAAAAATGGAATAAGGAGATGCTAAAATGCTTAAAACAATGCAATAAACTCAATTACAGGTTGGGTTGCCTCCCAACAAGCGCTTTATTTAACGTCTGTAGCTGGACGCAGCAGCATACATCCTATGGGTCGGCTAGGTGAAGTTCACAGACGAACGACACAGACTCATACTGAACATACGTTTTGACTCGGTTACCATTGACTGTGAAGTGTGTGCTATCAGAACCTAGCAACTCTACAGTGCCATTAGAATTCACTTTATGAATCACATATGGACCAGTCCATTTAGATTTAAGTTTTCCAGGAAACAAACGGAGACGGGAATTAAATAGAAGTACCTGATCCCCCAGCGTGAAGTCACGGGGGCGAATGCGCTGATCGTGAAATCTCTTGGCGCGCTCCTTGTACAGCCTCGAACTCTCGTATGCTTCAGTCCAGAATTCTTCAAGCTCAGTCAATTGTATACGTCTCTGCTCAGTTGCAGTCTTCAGATCCCAGTTAATTTTCTTGACTGCCTAGTATGCTCTATGTTCCAGCTCAACTGGAAGGTGGCATGATTTTCCGAATGCCAACTGATATGGTGACATACCAATCGGAGTCTTGAATGCAGTTCTGTATGCCCATAGAGCGTCGTCCAAGCGAGTGGCCCAATCCTTCCTAGAAACTAAAGATTTTTCTAGGATTTGCTTGATTTCTCTGTTGGCCAACTCTGCTTGTCCATTGGCTTGGGGGTGATATGGAGAAGTGATTTTATGATGCACTCCATATTTTGCTAACAAACTCCCCAGCCACTTGTTTTTGAAGTGTGACCCTCCATCACTCAATAGTGCTCGAGGTGCTCCAAACCGAGTCAGAATGTTCTTTTGTAAGAACTTGAGCACCACCTTAGAATCATTTGTGGCAGTTGGAATGGCTTCAACCCACCGGGTCACATAGTCCACAGCCAGTAAGATGTATTGATATCCATGAGACTTAGGGAATGGTCCCATGAAATCAATGCCCCATACATCGAAAGGCTCAATCTCCAGCATGTACTTCTGGGGCATCTCGTCTTTCTTTGAGATATTCCCCATCCTTTGGCATCTGTCGCACCCGGCCACGAACTTCTGACAGTCGCGGTAAATAGTAGGCCAATAAAACCCGCTGGTAAGGATTTTTATGGCTGTTCTATTCGCCGCGCAGTGGCCTCCATATGGGGACAAATGACAGTCCCCCATTATCTGCTCTCGCTCTTGCATCCCGATGCACCGCCTGATTACCATATCAGCACAACGGTGGTAGAGAAATGGCTCATCCCAATAGTAGAACTTGCAGTCATGCAAGAACTTTCTCTTCTGGTGTGAGGACAGATCAGGTGGTAGAACACCTGCAACCAAATAGTTTACCAGATCCATATACCATGGATCTACCTCCTCCACAGCTAGCAGCTGCTCATCTGGAAACACTTCAGTAATTTTTATCCGGGGATCATCTCCTTCCACTGGATTTTCCAGCCTTGACAAGTGGTCTGCTACCACATTCTCACAACCTCTCCGGTCCTTGATTTCCATGTCAAATTCCTGCAGTAACAGGATCCACCAGATTAGTCTCGACTTTGCCTCCTTCTTTGCAAACAGATAGCAGATCGCAGCATGATCCGTGTAAACCACCGTCTTTGCCCCAACCAAATATGCCTGGAACTTGTCAAAGGCGAAGACCACTGCTAGAAGCTCTTTCTCAGTGGTAGTGTAATTGACCTGGGCTTCATCCAATGTCTTGCTGGCGTAGTGGATGACTCTGAAAATCTTGTTCCTTGTCTGACCCAAGGCAGCCCCAACTGCAGTATCGCTAGCGTCGCACATCAGGACGAAGGGCTCTGACCAGTCTGGTGAGATAAGTACTGGAGCGGTTGTGAGGGCCAACTTCAGCTTCTCTAAGGCCTGCAAACAGTGTTCATCAAAAACGAATTTTGCATCCTTCAAAAGTAAAGAACTCAGAGGTTTAGAGATTTTAGAAAACTCCCTTATAAACCTCCGGTAGAAGCCTGCATGACCCAAAAAGCTCCTCACCGACTTCTAATTGGTGGGGGGTGGTAGCTTTGAAATCGCCACAATCTTGGCACGATCTACCTCTAAACCTGCAGCAGAGACTTTTGTGACCGAGGACAATGCCCTCTCGCACCATAAAATGACATTTTTCCCGATTTGAAACCAGGTTAGTCTCTTGACAGCGCTGCAGAACAGTAATCAGGTTTTCCAAACAGTTATCAAATGAATGACCAAACACAGAAAAATCATCCATAAAAACTTCTATAATGTTTTCTACGAGTCCACTGAAAATAGACATCATGTATCTTTGAAATGTAGCAGGAGCATTACATAAACCAAAAGACATGCGTCTATAAGCAAATATACCATACAGATACGTAAAGGCAGACTTATGCTGGTCCTCAGGGGCTATTGCTATTTGATTATAACCAGAATAACCATCTAAGAAATAATAAAATTCATACCCCACTAACCTATCCAACATCTGATCAATGAAGGGTAAAGGAAAGTGGTCCTTACGTGTAGCACTGTTAAGTGCTCTGTAGTCGATGCACATCCTCCAGCCTGTGACAGGCCTGTGAGCGATCTCCTGACCACTCTCGTCCTTAATGACAGTCGTTCCCCCCTTTTTGGCCACCACTTGGGTGGGGCTCACCCATTCACTGTCTGAAATGGCATAGATCATGCCAGCGTCCAGAAGCTTCATCACTTTCTTCCGCACTACTTCCTGCATAATTGGATTTAGCCTTCGTTGCGGTTGCACCTTGGGCTTATATCCATCCTCAAGTAAGATCATGTGCATACAGATAGAAGGGCTAATACCCTTGATGTTAGATAATGACCACCCAATAGCAGATTGGTGGTCTCTCAATACCCTCAATAATCTATCTAATTGACTAGTAGATAGGGTAGCAGATACGATTACCGGATAAGTGTCATTTTCCCCCAAGTATGCATACCTCAGGTGGTCCGGTAGGGGCTTCAGCTCTAGCACAGGTGGCTCTTTCTTCTCCTCTTGCTGTAGAGCTTTCTTACGGGCTTCTTCTTCTTCCTCTTCACTCCTCAACTTCAGAAAATTTGCGCTTTCCATCTGATTCTTTTCACCTGCATCATCTAGTGCTAGAACAGACTCTAGCAGCTCATCACAAACATCATATAGATCATCGCAAGAATAAACAGAGTTTTGCACACCATAATCTAAAGAATCAGTGGAAATAATAGAAGAGTCGAAGGGATACAAAACCTGGACCATGTCACACTCTTCATAGCAGTCATCAGAATCATGTCGCTCCATGGCCTTGTAGATAGAGAAAGTGATTTTCTCATCGTTCACCCTCAAGGTAAGCTCTCCCTTCTTGATGTCTATCAGTGCATCAGCAGTATTGAGGAAGGGCCTCCCTAGTATCAGTGGAATATTGCAGTCCTCTTCCATATCTAGGACCACAAAGTCAGCAGGGAAAATAAATTCCCCAACCTTCACTAATACATTCTCTACTACCCCTTTAGGGTAGTTCACCGACCTGTCAGCCATCTGAAGTCGAATGGTGGTCGGTTTAATGTCGCCGATTCTCAATCTATTAAAAATAGAGAGGGGCATCAGATTAATGCTAGCCCCTGAATCGCATAAGACTTTCTCGAAAGTCTGTCCACCAATTATGCAGGTAATGGAGAAGCAGCCCGGGTCAGCCCTCTTTATCGGCATTTTTTTCTGTATAATTGCGCTGCATTCTTCAAACAAATTGACTGTTTCGAATGCCCCAAATGGCTTCTTCTGGGTAACCATATCCTTCAGAAACTTCATGTACCCAGGACTTTCCTGTACAACTTCAATCAGAGGGAGATTGATGTGGATCTTCTTCATATGCTCCAGAAATCTTTTGTATCTCTTCTCCTTTTGCTTCTTGACAAATCGTTGTGGATAGGGGACAGCGACGGGACCGGCTGGCTTGGGATTGTCTTCAGGACAGGTTCCCTTGCTCTTCTGAGTCTGTTCTTCTTCAGGAAGAACAGGAGCAGGTTGTACAACTTCAGGTTGCACGGGTGATGTGTCGACAGGCATAGATGGGCCCTCATATCCCTTCCCACTGCGAGTAGTGATGGCGTTGCAGTGGTCCTTGGGATTTACAACAGTGTTACTGGGAAATTGTCCAGGAGTATGCTGATTTCCCAGAATATTGGCAATCTGAGATATCTGAGTGTCCATCTGCTTCATATGCTTCCCCATCTCCCCCATACCAGTCTGTAGCTGAGAGATTTCTCCCTCCATTTTTGTGTTCTTGGTATTGGAGGCTGAGATGAACTGGGTCAGGAGCTCTCTCATACTCGGCTCCTTGGGTTCATTTGTCATCCCTTGATTTGCAACAAACCCATGCGGAGGCTGCAAGGCGTTGTTCGAATTCCCATAGGAGAAATTTGGATGGCTCCGGTTGTTAGGATGATAAGTCATGTTCCCCGTCGGGTATCCTTTGTTGTTGTTGAAATTCCTCTGGTTCACATAATTGATGTCCTCCATCTGCATCTCGATTTCCTGCTCATATCCCTGCTGAGGCTGATTATTCTCTAGCTTGGCGAGGCGGATCTCCAAAGACTTCGTAGAAGCAGCTACCTCCTGTCTCATCAATTTTATTTCTGCAGCTAGGTCCCCAGTATCATCGACCGCTGCTATCATCCTGCACTCCTTTCTGTCTGCTGGCCAATTAAATTCACTCTTCGCCATTGTTTCCAGCAGTTGTAGTCCTTCATGTGGAGGTCTAGCAGTAATGGATCCTCCAGTTGAAGCTCTGACATGCTTCTGAGTCTCCTCATCAAGCCCCGCATAGAATTAGCAGACTTGTTGTTTTTCAGTGTATCCATGGCATGGGCAGGAGCGAAGTAACTCCTTGAACCGCTCCCATGCCTCATAAAGAGTTTCCCCCGAGAACTGTCTGAACCGGCCTATTTGCATCTGCAGTTGGATGGTTTTACTCGGCGGAAAGAACTGAATCAGGAAAAGTTTACAGAGCTCCTCCCAGGATGAAATCTCACTGCGGTCCAATGATAGATACCATGACAGAGCTCTGTCACGCAGTGTGAATGAGAAGAGGTGCAGCCGGATGTAGTCGATTGGCACCTAATTCTACTTGACGGTGTCACAGAGTAGCAGAAATTTCTGGACATGCAAATGAGGATCTTCAGACCGAAATCCCCCAAACTGGTTCTGTTGAGCAGTGTGTATCAGACCAGTCTTCAGCTCGAAATTAGGTGTGTTCACCTTCAGTCCAAAGTCTGCATTACGATGCCTGTCAGTCATCGGCTCGTACATCTCATCTATAGTGGGCTGTCGTGGTACTTCTGGAGCCTGATGCTCCTGAAGTCTCAGATTCATCTCTTGTAGCTGCCTCTGCAGCTCACCAATCTGTGTCGCCTGATCGTCAGCCATACTACCTGCAGGAGAGCACACAGTGAACAACACAACAAAGAAATTGGAAAATAAAATAACAATACGTAAAACTAAAATCTAGAGTAAATAGCGTAATATCGGAATTAGTGTTAATTATAAATCTGTGCAATCCCCGGCAACGGCGCCAAAAACTTGATAGCGTATTTTTCAACACGCTATAGCTGCAAGTGTACAGATCAC
>JAPKLW010000324.1:370331-412645 GCA_026898455.1 Plectranthus barbatus
AGTGATCAGATTCACAACAGTAAAATGCACAAAATGAGTGTTTATCAGCTTGTCAGAGGCTCCGATTAATTAATGAATGTCTGGTAACCTTAAATATGGGGATTCTCAATTAATGCAGCCCGTTCTCATAACGTGGTAATAGAGGGGTAGGTCAGTATTAATTCTGTGGTGAAAAAGAATTAATATTAATTAATCAATTGTGTCCTGGGTTGTGGAAATGAGAATTAATTAATTTATAGGCCCACTTTATTATTTGCATTAAGTCTTAGGTCTGGCCCAAATAAATATGCTGAATTGAGCCCAGTAGCCCATTAAGGATAATACCCTGGGTCTATAAATCGACCACTCTCTCTGGAAACCCTAGCCAACTTTTGTGATTTTTAAATCAGTCAAAAACCTAGGGCAGAGAGAGAGAGGGGTGACGGCTTGTGTGCAGAGGAGGAGAATTTCGATTCTGGCCTTGCACAACCACAGATCTACGTAGTCCTCACCAGTAGTGGATCTGAACAGCACTGGGATACAGATCTGAAGATCTGATCAGGAGAACAGAATTCTTTTTCTTCTCTTTCTTCTTTTTCGATTTTTATCTAAGAAATTAGGGTTCTAATTTCTGTTTCCGCAGATAAAATCATATTGCGTGGTTGAATTAAAGTTGGAAATTCAAACGCAAAAGATCGAATCAGACTCGACGGAATAACGGTAATCCTTCAATCCAAAATTATGAATATTAAATTCATAGGAGCATGCTAGGTTGTATTGTAAATTTAATTGTGCACAATATCCATAAATCGATCCAGTTCAATTGGTTTTGGTGATTCGGTTCACGGGAAAACCCTACATTTAGCGCCCTCAAAAAATGCACAAATGCCATAAGACAAATGGCATATGGTGGTCCAGCTGATCATTATGACGAATACCACCGCATCTTCGAAACCACTAGCCTTGAATGTCTGCGCCACTTTTGTCATGGGGTGATTGAAGTTTTCAGTAAATATTACTTGAGAAAGCCAACCGCAGATGACCAATGAAGTTTGATGCGGATGCATGAACGAAAGCATGGATTTCCTGGAATGCTCGAGAGCCTTGACTGCATGCAGTGGATTTAGAAAAATTATCCGGTTGCATGGAAATGACAATTTACTTGGGGTGATCATGGAGTGCCAACATTAATTCTTGAGGCGGTTGCCTTGCAAGATTTGTGGATCTGACATGCTTTTTTTTGGAGTTGTTGGTTCAAACAATGACATCAATGTTCTCAACCAATCTTCATTATTCACCGACTCTTTGCAAGATGTGACGCCTTCTATACCATTCACGGTAAATGGAAAGCAATATTCCAAGGGGTATTATTTAACTGATGGTATTTATCCTGAATGGACACAATTTGTAAAGAGCTTCCCGTTTCCCCAAAATCTGCAAAGACAGAAGTTGAAGCAAATGTAATAAGCTGCAAGAAATGACGTAGAACGAGCATTTGGGGTTCTCCAAGCTAGTTGGACAGTGATTAAGAGGCCCAACTCGCTTATGGTATAAATAAAACATCCTAGATGTTATGTTTGCTTGCATTATTTTACATAACATGATTGTTAAGGATGAATGAGAAATAGCGAGCGAATGGGTTGAATAAGGGTCAACGTCAACTAGCGAGACTATTGAAGGAGAAGTTAATAAAGGTGCGGTTGGAGGATTCAAACAATACCTCAGAAGAGCCTCTGATTTAGGTGACAAGAGAACTCATCACAAACTTCAATCCGACCTTGTTCAACATATCTGGGCACGATTCAGTGGTTATGCTTGATTTAATAATTTATTCTATCAATCTCTATTAAAATATTGTTTAGTTTTCATTGCAATGTGTGATCTTTTTTTCATTATGTAGTATCGTACTATCTATTAATGTGTGATCTTTTTTTTATATTATGTAATATTAATCATTTTAATTGAATGTATGATTCAATTAATTACATTAAGTAAATTTTATTATTTAACTACAAGAAGGGAAATGCATTTGAATATATAACAACCAATATTTCAACAATCAAACAGAGTTGTTGGAGTAAACTCGTTTTGGTATAATTCATAAATAAAGTTAAAGATTGAGGTATTTTTAACTAACAGTAATACATTGGGGTATTTTCTCAAAAATATTAATACATAGGGGTATTTTTAGAAAAATATTAATAGATAAGGATATTATTATGTTTTGATTTTCCACGTAGGGTACCACGTGGGAAGTCAAATGGCATTTAACGGTTGAGTTATCAGAAATTAATAGTGTTAATTTGTTTTTGTATAATTCATAGACGGAAGTAAAGATTATGGCATTTTTAACTAATTGTAATGTGTTGGGGTATTTTTCCTAAAAAGTCAATAGTTTAGGGTATTTTCCCTATTTGCCCTTTATAAAATATGAAATTATAATAATTATTGATGTGACGCACACGTGGCGGGAGCTTTAAATTTCTAAGATCCCATGATAGTGAGTGCTCTAACTAGTTTATGACTACTTGTCACTTTTTTTTAATCTACTTTTTAGTTTTTTCTGCTTTATGAACTAACAACTATGTTTTCCTCATTGCCAAATTGGATAATTGAGGGTGTGGAAATTCAGCACCAACGTCGTGGAAGCGGTTGCACCACCAACGCCAAGGGCGGCCTCCACCAGCAATGTTTGAGCGGCAGCCGATGGAAGCCAGCCCTACCGCTACCGCACTCGAAGTGTTATGTCAAAACGACGCTCACAGTGAATTTTGGGGTTGTGCCGAGGGCGGACAAGTGGTGCCTTTTTTGTTTGTTTCAAGTGGCTGAATAGATTCGTCGATATCGTGAGGCTAATGTTTTCGGAAATCGTGGAGGTAGCCGTGATCCGGGAAATACAAAAGAGGAAGGAGCCGTTGACGGAATTACAAGAAAGGAAATAATAATACACATATTAAAAGGAAATATAATTCAAATGAAATAACTCAAAAAAGAAAAGAAAAAGATAAGCTTAACTTGTGACTTGATTGAGTTTAGTATGATTAATTTGGTAGTGATTATTTGATAATACTTTTTAAATAATGCAACTGTTCGAAGCATTTTTTGCATGATTTTACATGGGGTGATTCTAAACACAACCATTTTTTTACTCCGCATAGCCATTTAAAAAAAATAAAATATCATATTCCAATCTTATCCTTATATCTTGAATTTAAATTAAAATATCTTATATATTCAAACATATATCTCATAAAATACAGCCTCTTAAGAGAAAGCCCCAAAAATATTATATTCTTCTCAAAGTCATATCTACCAGACACACAAACTGAGATTTTGTTCAACATAACGAAATGATGAGTTTTGCTATCAGCAATTTAGCATCTTTAATATTTTTACCGCTCATTATCTGCTGTTGCACTCCCCATTTTCTTCTATATCAACTCAAACTTTTTCCCCCTCCCTCCCAAAAAAAAAAAAAGAAAAATAATTAATTACCTCGTTTTCTTATTGATTTAATAATTATAGCAAATACTTCCGCATCTATTCTATATACTAAAACACAAATGTAAATGAATGTTCAACTCCCGCCCAAATTTAACGTTCTCAAAATATTAAATAACTCCATCAACTCTTGCACTACCCTAACCCTAGCGTACCTTTTTCAATTTAGCCAAAAGAAAATCTGACACAATGTGGCACAATTTATATTTTCAAAGCTTTTTAAAATTCAAATTTGCATAAACAGAGCTTATATCTATCGATCTACTTTGACTCTCTCTCCATAAGTATGGCTATCCTGTGCAGTCTCTGCCATTCCCGGCCTCTCTCAAGTTCCATTCAACCCTCACCTCACGCATTATGATCTCTTTCATGTCATTCTCAACCATCTCCATCCTCTACCTTCATCTCTTCCTTAACCAGATTCACCTTAATTATTGCCTGCTCAACAGAGATTGATAAATGTAATTTTCAAAGACGCACTGCTGGAGATAGCTTGTTGTTCGCCAAAACTCAACTCTGTTGGTAAAGATTTTCTTATTCCAAGTGTTTCAGGTACTCTGCTCTTTTTACAAAATCTTAACAACACATAAAAAATGGGTTGAAGGTGAGAGTTGGACCCAATTATTTACCATACGATTTTAGTACAACTAGAGATGGACAACGAAGTCTGCAGATTAGGCCGATGTGGGGATTCCTTGGCATTGCACGGCTAGAGCTAGCTGGTTCCATCAATTGGTTATAGGGCACGGCTGTCGAATGGTCTGAAGCGCTCAGGGTGACCAGTATTAGACCTCGGAGCACGGTTCTGAACTCCTTACATCGGTAGCCCGATGGCACTAGCTGAGGACAGCAGCGACCATATTGTTGCTTGGGCGTGCGATATACAACTGCTGGAGTTCAACCTCATATCTTCACGGGTGTCTGAGCAGCCTTCCGGTGGTTAGCGCTGTAAGTCTATTTTCCATTCAATATCTCTCTCTCAACTCTCACTCGGTTGCCTCTGTCGACGACACTGTCACTTGATCGAATCTAATTACAGAAAAAAGGGTCGGCTCTCCACGCAACGACTCATGTTTGATTAATTTAAATCTCATTGTTGGGGGTTAGCTGTAGCATATTTGTAAGAAAACTTATTTAAGATTGCATGAAGCAATTTGACATTTTGTTTTCTATGGGTGACCGTCTATTCAAGGAAAATAGTTGAAATTAATTATATATTATGTGATTTAAGTGTGTTTTTCTATTATGATTATATTGACATTTTCCTGTAATTTGTTGTTAATGTTATTGACGTATGAAATTTCTATTGATCTTTAATTTTTGTGGGAGCAATGTACTTAAAAAAATCGTGGAAATATTATTCATTCAATGGTATATGAAAAAGTCACAAGAAAGTTAGTAAGGGTTTTAGTTGGATGGAATTTTCTTTTAAATATAATTGATGTTAGAAAGTCATATTATGCTGCTTCAACATAAATATTCTACAAATAAAAACTATAGTTCTCACCAAATTGAAATGTCTTTGATCTCTTAAATATGTAATTTTCCTCAGTTCACTTTGTGACCCCTTAATTTCTATTTATTTTGTCATAGTATAATTGAACAAAAAAGTATCTTGGAAGTTATAAATGATAGATGGTGTCTATCTTTTAATAATGAATTTTTTAAAAATATGTTTTTTTTATAATAATAGTATATTATTGTATATTCTACTTTTTTTATTTGTTATTCAAGAATTTTTAATTGTAAATACAAATACAAGTCATACTACGGGTCAGATGTAATTAAAATATTTATCTTAATTAAGCTTAAATCTTAATCTTATTTTTTCTAAGAAATTAATATTTAATCAATTTAAAGGCAAATATGTCACAGTTCTATTCGATCCTAGAAATAAAACTACTTGATGATTGTCAAATATTGGAAGGCAAATATATCATAGTTTCAATCAATCAACCTATAATAATATTATTTACTACAAGCAGCATAACCACCTTCCTTACCTATGCGGTATTAAATTCTTAAACTAAAAAGCTGATATTCAAGGTAAATGTAAAAAAAGAAAAACTAAAATATGTTCTTGAAAATCGGAAAGCCATATTAGAGAGATTATTTGGCTGAAAAAATAGATTTCAAGTTATACCAAACACAGTTAATTATAAATTTGTTAAATGATAATTATTTTTAAGGTTGGCAGTGATTTCAAGTTATTGTTGGATACTTTTTATTTCATTAATTAATTTTTAATCTTACTTTTATCATGTTTGTTGAATTATTTTCTTATATTTTTTTATAATATTCAAGATAATATTTTCGTGCAATGTACGGTAAAATTCTAGTAACATACAATAAAAATGCCGACAATTCAACTTGTTTTCTTGCATGCCTCTCAACAGCTCCGCACAAAAAAGTTCGTACTTACACAAAAAAACTACATGATAATGATGTGAAAACACCAACCCTCTAAATTGGGACGTCTGAACAATAGAAGTAAAATTATGGGAAGAAATCTTGGTGGGGCGTCCGAGTAGAAGAAAAAATGAAAATTTTGGGAAGAAATCTTAAAGAAGTTCAATTTAATGGGGTTTCATATTTCATGAAGATGCTTTATTTTATGGGGTTTATATTTAGAGTGGAATTTATTAATACCCATTTACACTATATGCATTATGAAAATATCCAAAATATTATATTCAAACATAAAATACCCACTGCACATTCTAACATTTTTCAGAATTCTGTTATTGAGGAGAGAGAATGTCGGTGCCGGGTCACCAACACCGACCCTGGCACCGACCCACAATTAAAATTTAAAAAAATTCATGAGAGTGGATCGGTGCCTTCCGCCACCGACACCGACACTGACCCACAATTAAAATTAAAAAAAGAAATTGGGAGTGGGTCGGTTGCTACCTTCCGCCATCGACCCACACCCCATTCCCCCCATCGACCCACACCCCATATATTATATAATATATATATATATATATATTAATATGTATATTTTTATATTAAAACTTAAAAATTATTAAAAAAATTTGATGATGTGATTGTTGGTGATGATTTATCATCATAATAAAAAAAAATCAATCTCAAGTGTCAAAAAAGTCAAAATGGGTATTTCTTGAATGTGTTTAATATTTTGGTTATTTCATAATGTGTTTAGTGGTTTTGAGTATTTAAAATATTTTTCACTTATATTTAAATCTCAAATTTTTAATTAAAATCTTACGGATAAAATTGGAAATTTGTATTTTATTTTTTTAAAGGGGCTGTAGGGAGTAAAAACATGACTGTATTTATAAACACCCTTTCACATACCAATTTCACATTAAAATAACTAGTGCATCAATTATGTAATAAAAAATAGAACATTTATTGTATGATCATATTTCTTATTAATCTATATATAATATATAAAGCAAGAAGTTCACAAAATTTACAAAAATGCCACTTTCCCTCCCAAAATCGTCATATCAATTCTATTTTTTAATTATTTATTTTATATATATACATATAATAAATAATAACAAGTATTTATTCAAAATGCAATACCCTCTAAAAAAATATTAAGCTTCACCAAATTAATGTTTTAGCATTCCATTTTACTTATTTTAATTATTAATTTATTTGAAAGATTGAAGTATGAGTTATTTATCATTAAAGTTGAATTTTGTAATATATGAGTAACATTTTTATGAATTTTTTGATAACTTTATTCATTTATACTTTTCTTAAACGATAATAATGATTTTAATAAAACTAAACTCATCACTTTCTTCTAAAAATTATTAAATAATCTTTGCTTAAATTTCTTTAATATATTTTATATTAAGTATAATTTTCTCTATAAGTTGGAGTTTTTATTTAAATAGAGTCTTATTCTTACAAATATTGGATTAACTCTACTCTCTCTCTTTTTTTTTGTGAATTTATTGTATAATTTTAATATGTCCATAATAATTTATCTATTATCATAGTTATGGATGAATACAACTAATTTAATTGTAAAAAATACATGAGTAATTTTTTCATCTTAGTTGTACTTACTTTGTAAATGGATGTCTTATTTTGTAGCTTTTGTGCTTACTCCACTCCTTTGACTTTTATCAAATATATGCACGTAATTTGTATAATTTAGTCAAATTATATACGTAAGTATATATAATTTTGGGTAACAAAGAATAATTATTACCGATGGATAAATATTTTATATATGTTTGAAAATATCTATAAAATTTTAACTATATTTTAATATTAAAAACGAATCGAGATGTTGATTGCGCATCGCGCGGGTGTATTACTAGTTTTATGTAATAAAAAAAATCATTATTTTTCTGATCCGATTAAGATCTGAAATATAATCTCAAACCGAATAAATTTTTTAGCGACTTATAACTGGAGATTTATAATTAATTAAATCGGTACGCGGATTTTAGAAGGCGGGAAATCACCTAAACCCTTTTCAACTCTCAGCGCTCCACTATTCGAATCGTTTTTCCTCTCTACCTCTTCTCGCATACATCGACACAAGAAGCGAGGGGATAGTCATGGAGAGGATTCACGTGTCTGTGAGAGCTAGGCCTCTCTCCGTCGAAGACGCCACGGCTAGCCCTTGGCGCATTTCCGGAAATTCTATTTCCATACCCAACCAACCTGCTAAATTTGAATTCGGTACAATTTATTTAATTTCCCATTTGTTCTTGGTTTCGTAATTTATCTTCTGTTCAATTTCGGTCCGCAGATAGAATTTTCGGAGAAGATTGCAAAACTATAGATGTATACAGTGCTCGGACTAGAGATATTGTGGCCGCGGCAGTTGATGGTTTCAATGGTATATCTTCAAATCAATTGAATTACTCAAGAAACTCACGAGCATCAATTTTGCATTTTTATAATTGCTAAATATATTTCTGTCACTCTATTAATCGCATATTATGTTTAATTAAGCTGTGGATATACATATCTTTGTGGTTAGGAACCGTTTTTGCATATGGACAAACTAGTAGTGGAAAAACGCATACTATGCGTGGATCAAAGCATGAACCTGGAGTTATCCCTCTTGCCGTACACGATCTTTTTGACATGATACAACAGGTAATCTTTCCTGCATTTTACTCCCAGTTTACACTTTGGATTTAGTTGCAGTTGTAGGATATGCATTATAATATCTTTGGTCTTTCCTATAAGAAAATGGACAGAGAGTTTCTCCTACGAATGTCATACATGGAGATATATAATGAGGAGATTAATGACTTGTTAGCCCCTGAGCATAGAAGATTACAGATTCATGAGAGCATTGAGGTAGTAATTTACTTTTTTTTTTTTGTGAGTGCTGTTATCGAGTAAAGTACAATGTAGTGCATATTACTAACTATTCATTTTTGAATGAAGCGAGGCATCTTTGTTGCAGGTTTAAGAGAAGAAATCGTGGCTTCTGCTGCGGACATCCTTGAACTTATGGATTTTGGAGAATGTAGGTCTTTCACATTTTTTTAATGTACCAAAAGATTATACTTTAAATAACTTATGATAGAAGTTTTGCAAAAAGTGTGAATCGCATAGGTATGTTACATGTTCCTTTTCCAATCACTCTGTCCTGTTTACTGAAGAACAGAGAAACTTCCAACTTGTCTAGAGAATTATTCATGTTGCAAGCCACTTTCTTGATATTTGTTGGTATAATTGTAATATGGTGACAATTTAATCCATCACTTTACTTTCCAAATTTACAGCTCATCGTCATGTTGGAGAGACGAACATGAATACTTACAGTAGTAGGTCGCACACAATATTCCGCATGGTATATATGCTAAGGATGTATTTATGTCATGTTTCTGAGCTATTTTTTTTACTAATATAGAGTTTGTTTGAGCTAGATTATTGAGAGCAGGGAGAAACCTGATGATGATACTGAAGCAGGACTCTCATGCGATGCAGTTCGTGTCTCCGTCTTGGTATTAATCCTGCTCCTTTTTCATCCTCAATAACATCCGCATGGTCTTGCCGTAGTTCAAATTTCAGTATGGAATAAACATTTCCTCATTTTTTCTTTATTGAGATGATATATCTAGCCTATCAAAAGGTTAATCCATAGATTCGAAGAACTTTCATAACTTCGGTGGTTTTTGTTTGTTTTGCTTGAAGAGGACCAATACACAGTATCTGAAAAGTAGTGCACTTGATTTTGCATTTTATATATGTATTATTTTATGGGCTCAAATGCACAATTTCTTTGTTCTTACCGTTACTGGATGTCCTAGTTGCCTGAGGAGATTTATTGCTTTGATTACCTCCTCTTGCTGTCTTTTGTTTTGTGATAATTTTTGTATACCTTTTTAGCTTGTAATTCTTCTTTTATCTGGACAAATATTTCCCAAACTCCTTGTTCCTTTCCTTATTAAGTTTTTGGGTTCTTCAATGAACTTTCGTAGAATCTGGTGGACCTTGCTGGTTCAGAACGCGCTGCAAAAACTGGAGCAGAAGGTGTTCGGTTGAAGGAGGGTTCACACATCAATAAAAGCCTGTTGATTCTAGGAACTGTTATAAAAAAACTTAGTGAAGGCGCTGAGAGCCAAGGGTATGCATGAATTTATGCTTACTTCAATTGACATTTCACAACTGTAACATATTGCCTGAAATATTGCAGAGGACATGTCCCATATCGGGACAGCAAACTCACACGTATCCTGCAACCTGCATTGGGTGGCAATGCAAATACTGCTATCATATGCAATATTACACTTGCGCAGGTGAATGCTTGAATCGTGGTTAACCTATTACTGATTTATATTTCAATTCTATTCTGATGATACTTAGTTATATATTTTTTTATTAATTACTGAATAGGACTGTAGTACCACTTGTGCTGATATTACTCTTAAAATTTTAATTTATAACTGGCTTTTCTCTTCTCTCTCTCATTCTCTCACACTCTCTTTGTGATGGAAAATTAATGTTTTTTTGGGAAAGCAAAATTTCACAAGGAAAATAAAAGCTTGGAGCATTAATGATTGTTGTAGAATGGGTCAACAGTTTGGAATAAATACATGACTAGTTCATCTTGAGCTATTTTTCTTTGTAAACTCAAAACTGATTATACTTCATTTCTTGTCGTGGATAAGTCTGCATGTATTCCCAACATTTCAGCGATAAACAAAATTGGACACAGCTTTGGAGCTTCAGATACGCGGGTCAGAGACCCTGTTATTTTCTTCACAAAAAACTCTTACTTCCAATGATATAGACTTTTTCTAAACTTGCCTATGAGAACAATGCATGGTGATAACCCTACTCTATTTTGAAATGCATATTTATCTTTTGTCACCTTATTGAAATTTCAGCTCGAAAAGTTTGAGGTTCTTGAGAGTGATTTCCAGATCTGCATTTCTTCTTGTTCGTTGTTAAGTGATAGTTGGTGTACTGTTTCCAGTCAAATATGTCCTCTAATGCCCTTGCTTCTGTAGATTTGTCCTTTTAAATCCATTTGGATTTTTTCAAAATCATCAACTAAGCCTCGACTACCAAACTCATTCATTCACAATGATTTTGTTCCTTATTTTAATGCAGATTCATGCTGATGAGACTAAAAGTAGTCTTCAGTTTGCTAGCAGAGCACTGCGAGTGACCAACTGTGCTCATGTAAATGAGGTAATGCTCTGATGTGGCACAGTGGCAGTAATCCCTTCCTTGCACATATGTAATACTAACCACACATGAAGGGGAAATTCGTGCAGATAAACGATTAGTTGTAGAATATTTTCTTTCAATTTTTCAAACTGTAATGATTAGAAGTGATTCTGATTTGACCCAGTCTAATTGTAATCACAGGTATTGACTGATGCTGCATTGCTTAAACGTCAGAAAAGGGAGATTGAGGAACTTCGAGCAAAATTGCAGGTGAGTACTGATATAAATGCCTATTTGCAGCAGTGTATGCATGCTCTTGTTATATGATTGAAGTCATAGTATTAGTCTTTCATGGTGGTGGCTTGCTTACACTTGTTTATTTTGTAAGGGTTTACACTCAGAACATCTTGAAGAGGATGTCCGGAATCTGCGGAATACATTGCTAAAGGTTTGGTTTTATTTGTTCCCTTTTCAAATTAAGATACGCGAACATGATGTAAAACATTTATTAACCACAGAGTGAACTGGAGAGAGAGAGAATGTCTCTCGAGCTGGAAGAAGAAAAGAGAGCTCAGGCTGAACAAGAGAAGAGGTTGCAAGAGCAAGCCAAAAAGATTGAGAACCTAAGCTCCATTGTATTTGGTGCTAGCAGGGAAGAGACTGATAATTTCTACAATAAGGTCTGTTGTGATTTGCTGTTTGTGCTTAGTTTGTTGCTTACAATATGTGCTGAAGCAGAATTGAAACTGCACTTTTCGTAAGTCTTGGTTGATGTTCTATTGATGCTAAATACCTTTAACTATGCATTATCATTTAACTGTTATTAATTAAGTATATGTTTGATAGTACACAGTAATTAGTTTTCTATATTTTCTTTCAAATATTCTGATAAATAAAATCAAGCTATGATGAATCCGTTTCTGGGAATATTGCCAAATCTGCCTAATCTGCCTAATCTGCCATGACTCCATCTGCCTTCCTGGCAGGGTGTACATGTTATTGAAAATCTAGGTCTGCTGTCAGAAATTAAATCGGACTAATTTGTAGAAATAGTTATTAACTTTCAATTATTCCTTCAATCATGCTTATAGCTAATGCAGTGCTTTTTATTGCCAATCAATTGCTGAAACCTAGAGAAGTGATACAGGTGCTAAATGGACATTTCTCTGCTATATCCTCTATTACTTTTTAAAATGTACTCAATGCCCATTTTTCCATAGAACATTTGGTGTACATCTTATTGGTTCTAGTTATACTAGGAATTGAGATTGAGATTCTGTTGTGGATATATTTGTTTTCCTACTTATTGAAGCCGTGTCTGCATTCATCTGCAGTTTTGTGTTTTCACTCCATTGTCTTTTGTACTTATCTTTCTTCTTTCCATAGCAATCATGGTTCTCGTCTGTATTCTCTGTGGCAGGCAAAGAAGGCAAAACGACGTGATACCTGGTGCCCTGGGAAGCTTGGTCGGGAGAAATCAAAGGAGGTAATAATAGCATTATGCAAAACACGCTTTCACATTTTCTGATTACCTGTTCATGGATATTGGATAGCAATGGTCATATTGCTTCTTAATTGTCTGAGAAAAAGGTTTATGTTTTGCCAACCTGCACAATGCAAACATGGGGAGGCAGTGAGCATGGTTTGATTTTGTAATTTGCTGGTTTTGGAAGTGTTTCATGTTAGAAAACAGCTTCTTCAAATAAGTGTGTTTCAATTTTTTTGTTCAGATTGTTTTAGTTAATTATAGGTTAGGTGTTACTAGAATCCGAAATTCCCCTTCTTATTTTGAGCAACTTCTGAAGATGGAAAACTCTGATAGATGAAGAGTGTGCTCTTAGTTTGCAATATTGCTTCTTCTTTTGTTACTAACTACCTTGACTTCATAATATAGGCATTTTGTCTTTCACGCACAATTTTTATTTTCCTGAGAACTTTTACATGATAAATTGATATCCATAAGTATCCATATCAATCTTTTTTTTTGTTGGTGCTGTAGTTGCCAACTGTGGTCGAAAAGAATACTTCTGAAGTTAAATTAAGTAGAGAAAATCGACCAGTGGTGCCACTTCTTCCGTTTGAAGAGTTAGTCAAAGAAGCAACTGCCTCAGATTTCAGTATGCAAGATAAGGAATGTAATAGGGTTGCCTCTGATGACTGTACTCTTCCTGCTCCGCAAGCTCTGCTGCATGTTACCAGCAGGAGAAAAGTTCCTTCCAGAAAAAGAAGTTTACCTATGGTTCATATTCTTTTTGTGTTTTATATTTACCTTTACAATTTTCTTTTGTATTGTATTGATTGATTATGCTGCAGGAGGGCAATGGCTTGGCTGAACTGCAAACCGAATATGAAAATTTGCTCATAGAATTTGAAACTCATGTTAGTTTCTCCTGTTTCTATGCTAATAAGACAGTGCCAATGTTGGTGTTTTTTATTACTAACTTTTGAACTTAACAGAGGACAATGAGCGACATACAAATAAATTGCTTGATGATGAAGCTTGCAGAGGTTGGTTCGGCTGATCTTTGTGAGAAGTGTAGCGAATGCTCTGATCAGATTATCAGCTCTGTATGTCATTTAGAGGGTAATAAAAGTTTGAGGGACTCGGATGCTATTCTTGTGATCAAGAAGTTACAAGAAAAGGTCTATCATCTGTTGATTTCCATTCAGCAAGTATTTGCTAGTTTTCCCCTGATTTTTGTACTTCATTTCCTCTGATTAGAAAACTGCAAACTACTTTGAATATAATTCATTTTGTTGGAATAATGGTGGGATTTCTGCCCCATCCCCCCTTCATACAGCCAGATCTCATTCCTTTTGGAGCTACAGTCTACTTGTAGGCTTTAATGTACAAATACTCTTGAAACAATAAAAGTTGGATTGGTACATGCTTGGTCTTTTCATTATCTTTTTACTATAAGACTTCCATAACTTTTCTGATCTCTTTTTGTAATTTCCAATTCCTTGG
Organism: Plectranthus barbatus; assembly: GCA_026898455.1. Taxonomy (NCBI): domain Eukaryota; kingdom Viridiplantae; phylum Streptophyta; class Magnoliopsida; order Lamiales; family Lamiaceae; genus Plectranthus; species Plectranthus barbatus. The sequence goes on from JAPKLW010000324.1 coordinate 384,409, forward strand.
TAGTCATGCTTTGGGTATTTCATGTGTTGAATCATCAAACTTGATATGCAGATCAGTATGTTAGAGATGGAGAAGTCCTCAAGCCAGCAAAATTTTAATAGTGTATGTGACTTGGCAACCGAGCAGACTATATCTGCACAGGAGAAATATGAAAAGGTTTGTGCTCTGGCCCTTGGTAGTTAAATATTTCTTTCTGACTTAGTATATGTGTACCAGTATCATTTCAGTTGCAATGCATTAAGATTGTTAATGCAAGTTTGTTTGCTTAAAATTTTAATATAGCTTGCTGAAGAACTTGTGCGTGCAAAAGAAGAGGCAGCTCTAGCTCTTGACAAACTTGCTTCAGCAGAGTCTATAACGGTAAAAGTCTGGAGGTTCAGCTTATATATCAAATGGTTCCCATACTTATTTTTTCCTTTTCTCCTTAGTAGCTGTGAAGTATCAAAGCTAATTGTTTGTTAACTTCTTACAGGAAGAATCTAATTGGTTGAGCAGCCTTTTAACAGAAGCCCAGGAAATGTACCTGGAGTTTGAGTATTTTAGAAATTATACTGAGTCTCTTTCTTCAGTTGTGGATGAACTTCTCAATTTCTCATCTCAGATACCTAACCTGTTTCTTGTGAGTCGAAATCGTCACTCTTAGCCCCTTCTATTTCAACCTAAAATAAATGTGACACTAGAGCACCCTACATGTAATTAAAAGATTTAGTGTTTTCTTACTAGAAGTTGATAATTTTTGTCATGTACTATAAAAACTTTTGCATTGATTGTAATACTATTAATAATCTAATATAGTCACAATTGATATTGCTTGTATCACAGTGATTATTATAATAATTTACTGTTATTTTTTGGCGATCTCTTTTTTGACATTCAGGATCTTAGACCTTCAATTTCGCAAAGTTTGGTTCAACTTGATTTGGTAGTTAGGAGCCATGAGAAGTTAGAGTCTTGCTTGAGGAACAAAGTTCTTGAGCTTGAGGATGAGCAGGTATTTTATATATATGGATACTTCATACTTGATGGTTTAACAAATTCCATTCTGAAGCCCTTTTTGTATTTCGTGTTGGAATCTAGCTTGCTCTTCACAATCTGGCTTCAGTGCGTGTTTATTCATTCTGCATTTTTGACAGTTTTATCTCCAGGAACTTCATGAAAAACATGAAGAAGAGAAGTCAGAACTTATATATCAACTTCAACTACTTCAGAAGGAGATTTCATCATTGTCATCTTCTTCTTTGGCAAAGGAAAAAGAAAGTATCAGAAAGGATTTGGAGAAAACAAAAAATAAGTTGAAAGATGCGGAATCCAAGCTCAAGAATGTTGTACAGGAGAAAACAAAGCTTGAGGTTTTATATCATTTATGTTGCCTTTAAATGCTTTATGCTGTTTGATTTAAAACATTATACTCATCAACTCGTATGAATTTCGGTTGATGTTAGGGTGAGAAGTCGTCTGCTGATAGAGAAATTAAAAAACTCCAAAACCAGAAGGCTATGCTTGAACGTGACCTAAGCAAACGTGAATCTATTATTGGTCGAAGGCATGATTCAATTATTGATAGAAGCTCAAATGTGAGGATTTGGAGGAGGATGCCAAGCATACTGCACATTATTTAATCACTCACTATGCTTTTTCACCATAGCTGTTACCTCATCTCTGTTGTTTAATTCAGGACTTCAAGAAGCTGGAAGTGCTTGCTTTTGAGATGGAGGCAACAATTGCATCTTTAGAGGATCAACTGGCAATTACAAATGAGGAAAAGGATGCCGCCACTTCAAGAGCTGATAATCTGGCTTCTGAATTGCAGGCGTTATCAGAAGAGTTGCACTTATCAAATTCAGAGTTGAAAACATTACGGGAAGAAGTCTCAGCTCTTGTGAGCCTTCAGAGTTTAATACTTACACTTTCAGAAATTGGTGCTATCCCTTCTCTTGGACGTTTGTGGAGTTTGTTGTTAAATGTACCCTTTTCATAATATTTCAGGAAAAAAATTTGGAAGAATCCAGATCTCATGCACAGGAAATGGAGAGTACTCTAAAATCTTTATCAGAAGAGAAGGAGGAGTTGTCAATGGTATTGAAGTAAAATGCTTTGATTTTAAATCCCTCAAGCAATTGTTCACTGTTAGATTCTCTCATTGTTTCCTGCAGCAACTCGTGGAAGCCCTCTTGACAAATGAGGAGTATAAAGCAATCTGGCTGTCCAAAGAAAAAACTTCCATGGAAGCAATTGACCAAAAGGAAAAATCATATACTGCTGAAATCGCCTCAATTTCTAAGAAACTGTCAGAGGTAATCTTTTCAATGGGATGCATGATCTTTTTATCAGCAACTGTTGGATGATTTTCATTCTATAACTTCCCTCGATGTATATGCACAACTTGTCTATGTGTAACACCCCTTGGGCCATGCATGCATGTTTTTAGAAGGCGTTAGTGATTGTTTTTTCATTATTTGCCATTTGTTTACATATTACGGAAATTTAAAATGATGCGACTTTCTCTAGGCCCCAAGTGCTTCTGTTGACACGTTGCCTGTAATCCTGTAGATCCTTTTGTTGAATAACATAGTCATTTCTTAAACCGTGTTTTTAACGGTAATATCACCACAAAATGTTTCTTATGAGTACATCTCTGAAAATTTATGAATTTACTGGAAACAGGCTCTCTCTGAATTTGGAAGGTAAGCTCATATTATTTACTTATTTTGAATAGTATTACATTAATTTAAATATACAACCAGATGTCCCCGACGAAGCTCGAACCCATAACATCTTGGTCACAGGCAAGGTGCTTTGACTTCTATACCATGAGCGAAGGGAACATATTAATTATTTTATTGTTATTAATTGTTCGGATCTTGGAACCATGTCATTTTTCACTACAATTGCATACATGTCATGAAAATGAGCATATTGGGTAGTTATATTAGTAAAGCGCACACTGAAGAAAATATGGTAATATCTTTGCATTGTAACATATGCATCTATTACAAAATATGTATCCCTTGTATTTAGGAAATAGAGTTTCGGCTTCCTTTTTTTCCAAATTCTTCTCTAGAATTTTAGTTTATTTCACCACTCCTTTAATCTCGATGTTTATTCTCATTTTCTGATAACATTCTCCTCACCATGAACTAAATGGGATCATTAGGCAAGAAACGAATTGGAGATTTGTAGAGAAAACTGCAAAGGTCTTGAAGAATGGGCGATAAGGTCCGAGGAAAATGCTGCTTCAGAAAAAAAGTGCAGGTTTGCCTTAATGCACTTGAAATACATTATTCATTGTGTAAATTTGATGGTTACTTATAACTTTGCATTCCAAAATCTGAGATAATATTTTTGTTCTTTATCACGTTGCACGTGGAATAATTAGTAACATGTATCGTGTATACCACTGTTGGCCTTTACGGTAATGATCAGATGCTCTGAGGAGAACCTCTGCACAAATGAGCGGCAAGCCTCTGATGACCAAAAGTACCACAAAGAAATAGAGATTTTACAGTTGGAATTAAGTGTTCTCAGAAATGAAAGGCTAAGTTTGCTGGCCCAAGTACAAGAATTGGAAGGAAGGCAACCTGTTGCTCTAGATGATTCTCAGGTTTGAGAGCTTGATTGCAAGAAGCATTTACTTATTCTTCAGCTTCCTAATTCTTCTCGTTGCCTTTTTTTCGTTGAAGCACAAGGCCAAATTATAAACTTCTGACTAGTTTATACTTATCTGTCACGTCGATAACTAAAGAATGATGTTAATTGTTGTATACAGGTATTGAAGTTGAAACATGAATTACAGCAGCAGAGCAGTAGGCTTGCCAGTATGGAAGATAATATGCGCAGTGTAAGCGTTATTCCTCCGGAATCATTTATTTGCTTGGGGTTTTACATATCTTCATGCGCACATGATACATATGTGTAAAATGCATCAGCTAGTAAATCATGGTTGAATATGCCTAGTACATGGACAAACTTTGAGGAATTACATTCTTCCAGATACAAATTTGGAGTTGTGTTTCTACTATCTCATATCTGCATGCACATTGTTAATGACTGTAAGAGTGTATCTTGGAAAGGAGTTGAAAGGAGTTGTGGATTTCGACAGGATAAAGTGAAGAAGGACAAGGAGACGGCAAAATTGAGAATGAGACTGCGAGGAACTCAGATGAAACTGGATGCCTATCGCGTCAGGTACCAGGAGTTGGTGAGCGAGATGGACTTCATGCACCGGAAATTCGAGGAGGCTTCTGAGAAGCTCAAGAAACAACTTGCTCAGTATGGAATTGAAGTCCTGAATCTCAAGAAAGAACTTGCACAGGTAAAATCAAAGTCATAAACTGAATATGTCTCGTCTTTTGATAGGATAGAATTACATTCTTGTACAGCAGATACGTCCATGGTGTGATAATTTTAAGTATAACTTAACCACCTTTTGTCGCATCGCTTGCACTTATGTCTTTGGATTTGCCTTAGGCCATGGAAAAAACAATGTAGGACGAACAATATTGATGATAGCGTCGGAGTAATTATATATGAAATACTTTTACACCAAGTTTATTAATATATTGCTTACTTGCATTTCTGAAATAAAATAATGAGGATGAATACACTAAAGAATATATGATCCATACTGTTCATTGCTTTTGGGTTACTCGCAACTTAGAGGAATTTTTCGACCCTACTCACATGGAAAACATAGGTTACCTCCTTTTAAAAGAATATAGCATATGGATGTGATTTGATATTAAAATAGTTTTGATGTTAAATAATAATAAAAAAATGCTTCTTTATTCATATTTGAGATTTTATATGTTATGTTTAAAATATATTATGATATTAAGCATTATTTACAAAAATAGAAGTATAAAAATATTAAATAAGAAGAATCTCAACCATTCATCTGATTAATTTCAAGGGTTCAAATTAATTTCTATTTAACATAAAATAATATTGTACCGTATTCCAAAGCAGAGAGCGTGTAAGGCTGTAACAATTAAATAAAAGAATAAGAAGGGGGGTTGTTTCCACGTGAATATCTGAAGGCATTGCGCGACAAGCGTGTGTTAAGGTATGGTATAGATTATTGAAACGGAATATAATTACACGTAAGGCCCCTTCATTTGGTGGGGTACAATTTTAGTAAGAGTTGGTTTTTTGTGAGACTATATTTTTAGACTGTATCAGATTGTAAATCAAATTTCAAATGAAATTAATTTTTACACTAACGGAATTATGTTTGTACGTAACTCGAATTCTGATCAAAATACACGTATTGTACATACCATATTACGAATAGTTTATTTGAATATATCAAACAATATATTTACAAAATACATAATTTGCTGAGCTTAAATATTTAATTTCGTTTCCGACCGAAATAATAATCGGAATTATCTATCGTTTCGGAATGGAAGCTGTCTCACTATCTCCCATAACAACACCGTCTTATCAAGTGTATGTCTTTTATCAATTGTTTTACAAGTTACAAGAGTTGTTACTAGACTAATATTATGTGTGAAATCGCATTTTATTAGGAATCTTTCGTGAAAAAAAAATAAATGATTATTGTTATGAATATTTGAAGTCTCCTCTCATCTGCCAACGTAATTTAGTAGTATTATTGTATGCGTAGCTACACCCTCCCTAACTAACTGTACATGTTCCTTTATTCCATTACAATATATATACTCCACCACTCTGTGAAACTGGAAACGTAACATCAAATCTAAGAGAAACAATTCAAGAAATGTTGGCTATTTCTCCTCAATTTTCTTGTTATGGATGGGTGTTGGATGATCCCAACCAGCAGCAGCAGAATCTGACCTACTTCTGTGGAGAGACAGCCGAATCCATTCATCTCCACTCTCCATCTTCCTCCAAAAATCAACCCCAAAACGGCGATTTCGCTAGCGATGACGGCGACAAGACGGTCAAGAAGCTCAACCATAATGCCAGCGAACGCCACCGTCGCAAAAAGATGAACACTTTGTATACTAATCTTCGCTCCCTGCTTCCTCCCGAGGATCACTCTGTAAGCCCTCTCTCTCTCTCTCTGCAAGGGCTGTGACATCAATATTGATCAGTATCTGATCTGAGTAATGAATTTGTGTTGGCAGAAGAAATTGAGCATTCCAGTCACAGTGTCAAGAGCGCTGAAATACATCCCCGAGCTGCAGAAAGAAGTGGAAAGACTAGCGCAAAAGAAGGAGAGATTGATGTCGAAGCCGGATCATAATTCATCCAAGAATCACAGAATAGTAAAACCAAATCAAAATTCGTTTTCGGCAACTCGAGTAAGCGACGGAGAAGTCGTGATTCAGATCTCAATGCCCAAAGCCGAAAAGGTTTCATCATTTTCTGAAGTGATCTTCACATTGGAGGAAGAAGGTTTTGTGATGATCAATGCTTCTTCTTTTGAATCGCTTCAAGGCAGGCTCTTCCACAGTCTCCATCTTCAGGTATCATTCTTTGACACAATTTTATTTACAATTTTGCTTTTTTTTTTTTTTTAAAAAAAAACTATAATTTCTTATTTGTTGGTTTGTATTATTGTATTATCAACAGGTACAAGATGGTCGAGTAATAGATGCTGAAAAGTTGAAGGAAAGAGCATGGCAAATCTTTTATCTAAAATAATTTCAATCTCGTATTTTAATTTATTACTCCCTCCGTCCCGGTCAAATTGTCCACATTTGACCGGGCACAGTGATCAATGCATGTGAGTGGTAGTGGGATGAATATTTTATTAATGAGTGTAAAAATTTTGCTATTTTAGGAAAGTGGACTAATATTGTGGGTCGGACAAACGAAAAAGGAAATGTGGACAATTTACTCAGGACGGAGGGAGTAGTATATATATATATGTTAATATCTGTATAGCATCTTACTGTATTGTATTGTAGCTTTGTAGGTAGGTGTGTAAACAAAATTAGTAAAGAAAATATTTTTCTTCCAACATGAAACTAACTGTGGAATCCCATTATATGAAGGGGAGATATTCCTACCTAGATGTAAAAATGGATCATCATCAAATATTATTGACTAAGCTAAAAACCATTTAGTAACAAAAATCTGATTGATCAGGCAGAAATCCCAAAACCCAACAACTCAAAATTATAACCAACTAAATGATATTCCAAATCTAATCACAAAAATGATTTGGGTTTGGGCTTTTAGCGTAAATAGGCCCATTAAAGCCCAAACCCATCTAATTAGGCAAAATAGCCCACAAAGCATAAGCCAAGCAGAACATGTCATATCATATGGAGTATATATTTTTTCTAGGTTTCTGGAATTATACAAACCTAATCGCATGGGAGAAAGGAAGGCCGTAGGATTTGGAAAGTTAGATGATGAAAGGAACCATTAAGCAAGCAATCTAATAATCAGATATTTGGCGATAAAAGGACTATGAGTCTATGGTCGGTAAAGATGAGGTTGGATTTGATTGTGGCGTTGAGTTGAGTGCGTGATTTTACATCCATCATTAAATGAAACATCAAATCAAAACCAACAAACATGAAAAACCCTTCATGCTCCAATTTGTTGGGTCTCCCCATCCTACTTGTCTCTTCTTTGGGCCCACACCATGTGAAATCTCCTTCATTCCTTTAGAATGTATTTATTTATAATAATTAATAGTAATAATGTATTGGCCTATTAGCTCAGTTGGTTAGAGCGTCGTGCTAATAACGCGAAGGTCGCAGGTTCGAAACCTGCATGGGCCATAATTATCTTTTTTCATGATTTTTATTCTAGGGCTAAGACATAATTATCTTTTTTCATGATTTTTATTCTAGGGCTAAGAAAATTGAATTACAAAATATGTAATTTTGCAAAAATAAAATTTTAGCGAGCGCAAAAGAAAATGGAATAAATTCCAAACATGTTTCAAAATATTTTCACCAAAATTTTGCAAAAAGAAAGTGGAATCACACATTTATTTTTCTAAATTTTCTAAAAAACATGATTTTAGCGCAAAATAAAATGGAACAATTTCTCAAATGTTTTGAAAGTTCATACATCTATATATAAATTAAAGACTTTTTAGTATGAGGTTTTGACGCAGTTTTTTTTTTTTAAAATATACAAATTTTATATGTGTAGATAAAGATTTTTGGATGGGGTTTCGAAATTGATTATCTCTTACTAAAAAAAAAATCTAAATTGGGTGAAAGAAACACACTTAAGAAGGAAAACAAGTTGCTGATATATGAGTGTGTTTTTCAATAGAGAAACTAGGTAGGATAAAGGATGGCTGAATTTGGACAGAATGATTTTTTGCTTATTGAAATGCAGAGTGGATTTCGAAGAAGAAGTCATAAAAAATTGGTGGTAGCCAGCAATTTGTGGAAAAAAAAAAAAAACAGAAAAGAAAAACACTCATAATATGTAGAATGACATGTTGGGCTATAGGTACAACAAAATAAATCCTCCAAAAATAAATTGTCTCAAGTCAACATGACTTAGATAATATTTAATTTATATTCAATGGTACCCTGGTTTATGACCATCTCTAGGGGCGCTGATTAATTATAATTATAATTATAATTATTAATATTAATTGGTTCAACTAGTTATACTTTTCTTTAAATGTAAGGACAATCTAATAAATTAATAGCACTTAAAGATGGGCTAATAAGGGTGTAGAGTTGTTAATCCAGTTCAAAATTAGTAAGTACCAATTAAATCAAGAAAAAAAAGTAAATTACTATTAAAATATTTCGGTCAAAAAATTTAAACTAACAATTTGAGGCCAAAAGAGCCAAGTTTGAAAGCTTGATAAGTTGATTCAATTAATATTTATATTTGTATTATTTTCATCATAATTGTATTAAGAGAAATCTACTTTGAATATTGAAGATCGTGATTTCTCTCTATCTACGATTGAACTTATTTTAATAATAACTTTATTTCTTTGAAACTTAAATACTTTCATAAAATGAATCTTAAACAAAAGTGAATTTCACAACATAATAAATGTTAATGTAAGTTGAAGCATGCCATAAAAAACTGAATTATACATCCAAACAACAAAAGTAAAATTGAATTTGATGGCAGGTGAGACAATCTATGAAAGTTGCAGACTAGAATGCATGTCCTACAACAATATTATATATTCTCTGTGACTATACAATATAGACATTATAGTAGTCACCTCATTTCCAAAATCATTGTGTTATTTCAGATCCCACATATTCTACCCCAAAAAACATCAAGAAAATGGGATTTGAGTTAAGTATATATTCTTTGAAAGATGTTTGGAACATAAATAAACAAGATGAACTGAAAATTCGAGGATTAGAAAGCTCTCGATCACTCGACTTTATTTTGTATGGATATAATTAATTGGTGGATTCCATGAAGATGAAGATGAAGTAGGCAATAATTAAAGTGGTTGGTGAATTTGATGAAAGAAAGGTACAAGAAAAATGACTCTACTGCTACCTCCCCATTCCCATCAACTCCTTTGACTCAGAAATTCCATCTCACAAACCAAACAACTACTCTCTTTACTCATTCATCTCCCAATTTATTTAACACTTGCCACTTAAATATAGAATCGCTACAATTGAAATGTTGATTTTTTATGGAGTAATTATGTAGATAAACCTGCTATTCCTTTCTTTTCATTTAAATATATATTCCATTCCACTTTATGAAAGAGGGGGAAAGGTTGGTTCATTCAAATCCTCGTAGAAGAAGCAGCTTCAGCCCAAATTATTATTCTTCTTTTTTTTTTCTCTTCATTTTATTAGTCTTATTTTTCACAATTCCTAAATTAGTTCCATTAAGATTTTAAATCACAATTTTATACGTCTAACACAACATTTAATTTGATTCGATAATTAATAGTAAATATTTTTTTCGATAAACAATATTATTGCAGACTCTTTCTTACATGTTTCACAAATTGATTTTAAGTGATACAGAATCATTTTATTCAAAATATTTTGATATATAGTAGGAATTTTTTCAATAAAACGATTTTGAGATAGATTTGAAAAAGTTGCGAGGACTAGTCTATATATAATAATGAAGTGGGTGCTCAACAACTCAAGACAGAGTATACCCCACCACCCCCAGCAGATAAAATCTCTTGCAAAAAAACATCGTTCGTCCGTAGATACTATGAATCCAACCCCAAACTTAATTTGACATTTACGTTGCCTCTGGTTTGGATGGATGACGTGTCACTTTATTATTACATTACATGAAAAATGCACACTAAATTCTTAAACCTCCACCCTCACCAACACACATAGCTGTCATTGTCAACCTCTCTCATTGAGCAGTATGTTTTTTCTTTGCCCTTCGTGGGCCTTTTCGTCATTTCTCCTTCATCCCCATGAGGTTGATCTTCCATCTTATAAACTTCTGCTTCTAGATTCTTCTTTAATCTGCCTTGCCTCTATATTCATGTGCATTGAGTTCAGGTCTATTTTATTGAATTATAATAAAACTATTATTCGATTCCTTGGAGTATTTTTCCCTTTAGAATTAATTAACATAATTTTGTTACGTATGTATGTGTACGGATTTTGGAATATTCACTGAACTAGATATTATAATTATATAGAAAATTATAATTACTATGGAATGCAGATAAACATAATTTCTTCATATACGTGCGTTATTATTTGAGTTAGAAAAAATTAAAAGCAAGAAGGAAAAGGAAAAAAAAAAAGTTATTCTGAAACTAGTGAAAATACCAGAGTACCCTTGATGCTTTACTTATTAAGCCTGGCATCCAAATTTAGGGACCCCTTTGTATGTAAATTCCCCCAAGTCACGTCTCCCACCGTACCACCACAACGCCTTCACTCTCAGCAACAGAACAAAACACACACACACACACACATATTGGTCTGTGCGTGCATATACATACACATATACATATATTTTTGACTTATGGAGATGCGCTATTTATTGTTGGAATATATAGTGTAATTGATGGTTGAAGAAGATGGTGTACAGATTTGAAGAGAGTCTCTCATTCGAGGTCAACCGAGCCGACGACGATCACGATCGACGGCGGAAGCCGCCGTTGAGGAGCTTCATGGTGTCCAGGTACTTCAACGCGCGTGGGCTGCTCTTCATGGCCTTCTTCACGGCGTCGCTCTTGCTCATGCCGCTGGTCCTCCCGCCGCTCCCGCCGCCGCCGCTGACGCTCCTCTTCGTCCCCGTCGCCATCCTGGCGGTGCTGCTTTTCCTGGCCCTGGCGCCGCCGCAGCTGCCCAATGTGGCCTTCAATTCGACGTGATCGATGCACGTACGTAGGGTATGGACATCGAATTAATGGGTTTTGTAGGAATTCATGAAGCTAAACATCGATTAATTTTTTGTTTTTTGGAAAATGCTGAGATGTTAATTAAGTTCTCGATTGCTTAGAGAAAACGATTTGTTAGATTGGTAGAAAGTAGAAACGGAAATCAGGGAAATGTTTATTCCGCCTGAAAATTCAGTTCTACTATAATTTCTTCAACGATCCCTTCAAATCATTTTTTTTTTTAATTTGTTATTTTTGATATTTTATGGACGGTAACGCCCGCCGTTTCGAGATGAACTATATATATTTTCCAGGTGCATTGTATTTGTGTGTAATGTAAATGTCTATTGTTTGTGTCTGAGAGAGAGAGAGAGATTTGTTGTGATTTATTTGAAATCAATTCTTCTTCTTCTTCTTATTCAAAAAAAAAAATTATTCTTCTTCTTCTTCTTTTTTTTTTTTAATGAAAAAATTGAGAGAGAAAATTAATTCCTCCTGAGTGTGTAGAGATATTTTGAAAAAAAGTTTTAAACGCAACCCAACGAGTTTCATGGGATATTTTCATTTTTGGGGTTTTTTTTTTCTCTAAAGAAATTCGAAATCTTTCTAAACAAATATTTTCATTAAAATCTTACAGAAATGTTAATAGTTAAGTCTAAAATCAGTGGTTGAGTGATTAGACTAAGCAAAAAATAGATAGTATTGAAGCATTTTTTGTCAGGAAAAAATATCTGAAAAACTTGGATGAATAGTTCAATGCTCAATAGGATTGAGATTGAAGTATGATGAATATGATCGGATGATATTTTATATTAGTATTATTATGATAATTATATCATTAAGATCAAATTTTCATATTGATGGTTATAATATTTTAATTTAACTCTAAATTATGCAATTGCATTTGGTGCAATGCAAATAGTACTTTTTAATAGAAAATGAAGAAAGATAAAGTTGAAACTTATTCAAATATTGATCAAATAAGAAATAACATAAATTTTATTATTTAAAGAGATTAATAAAGAATTTTTTTTTGGATATATTTTAATTTCTTTTTATCTTGGGAGAATGTTTCATGTATTATTTAATTATTTGGAGGATTGGTTGAGAAAGAAACGTTTAATTAAAGACATGGAGATTTTAAAAAATTATTTGTGTAAAAATCATTGATCGTTACACCGAAACCAAAAGGCTACATTAATAGATTTCAGTTTGAAAAGAATTCAGTCTAAATTAATTTAATCCACAAACTAATAAAAATGAATCAAATTTCACCGGAGGGAAAAACACACACCTAAGCATCTGAAATAATGCTACATTTTGAGGCGTAGCATCAATGCTTTTGAATTCCCACTGTTTCTATGTTTGACTACATGCATCTACATGGTCAATAAATTAATGCTCAAAGATTAATGAAATGTTTTTCTAAAAAGAAAATTGCTTTCTACTTTTCTAAAATTGACTAATCAGGATGCGCTTAAATCATCCACAGTTTATATGTTTTCAAAATGGAATTTTTAGGATCGGTGATTTAAAAAAAATAAAAATAATAGTGATTCTTTATTAGTAATAGTTGGTGTCATAATTGTTTGTAGTGAAATTTGTTTACGAATTCTACGCAAAATGCCACTCGGCACTCGGCTGGCCGGTAGTCAAAATGAAAAAAATAAAGAGTCGATCTCCTGAGAGACGGTTTCACTATTTTTTTTTATTGTGAGACGGATCTTAACACATCATTTTAATAAGTTAAATACATCATTTCATTTTTAAAAATTATATTATTTGCAACAAAGAAATATATCATTTGCAATAAAGAAACACATCATTTCATTAAATTCGTCTCACAATAAAAATGATGAGACCGTCTCATCTGAGAATTTGCCAAAAATAAATGAATAAAAATAGGCGGGATTTGTTTCTGTGGGCGGCAGATTCACTGTCCTTGGCCCTCGCCGTCGGCGACGGCGGTATAATTATCTACAGATTTAGCATGATGACAACACTAAATTAATTTTAATAATTTAATTGTTAAGTGAATCTAGGTGGGGGTAATTTGGGAATTTGTGTGAGGTGGATGTATCCCACCTGTACGGCTGCATGTCCCTGGCTTTCTGTACGGCCACTGCACTGTTACGAGGTTGCAAAAATCCAAAGCCCACTCCAATATACAACTGACTTCTGCTTCTCTTCTTCTTACTACTCCTTCCGTCCCGGTGAAGTAGTCTCTTTTCTTTTCGGCACGGGAATTAAGAGTTCTGAGTGTAGTGAAATTAATATTTTATTGGTGAGTGTGAAAAAGATTGCCATTTTAGGAAAATGAGACTATTCTATGGGACAAACAAAAAAGGAAAGTGGGACTACTTCAATGGGACGGAGGGAGTATTATTAATTTCACCTTAGACTCCACCCTTAATATTCATTGAATAAGTTCTCACAGTTTTATCTTAACATTTTCTAAAATATATATTTTCTATCAATAAAATTATATGAACTCTTATCATCAGAGAAACATTTTCTTCTTGAATTCGATAATTCCACACCATTATAATAATAAAAATTAATATTATTATATAATATTGCGATTGCTGGGTCTATATGGGCTAGGGGTCCGGCCCTCTCTAACCTGGATTTTTTTTTAATAGTATTGTAATTTGATATTTTATGAAATAAATTTCTAGTAAAAAAACAAAAATAATGAAGATAAAATAAAATATGATATGAGATGATTGAAATTAAAGTAAAGGCAAAAAAAATTTAGCACCTAATGATTTTTTTTTTTTAATCCGTCACTGAATATTGTAAGACTCGTGAGGCTGTTCATATCTTATTATTTGTCAAAAACGCGAGATTTCTTTGGATTTCTATTCAGACTATATTTATCAGCAACCAGGCAACCACCCAACCATTCAACTATTTTAATATTTTATTAATTTCTCTCTCATCCACATTATCCAACCCAACCACAACATTTTTTGCAAAGTTTATCAGCAAGACAACCACACCATTTTATATAATTCTTTTTATTTGATTTTAGTTTTAAAATAAAAAATAATTTGTAATTAAATTAAAAAATAAATAACTTATAAAGTGACTAGTAAAATAAAAAAAATATTAGAATTATCAAGGGAAAATATTATGCAAAAGATGATATTTGATAATATAACTGAGTGTATATTTACACACACACACACACATATATATTCAAAAATAAAAAATAAATATATCAAGATTAGTCTTTATTTGTAGAGAATAAAAAATTATGAATTTTAATATATTACTTATTTATTTTTATTTGAAAGATATATTAATTTGAATATTATTCTAGTGCAAAATTAATTGACTAATAAAATGAAGACAAATGTTAACAAATTATTAGTCTATCATTAAAGAATTAGTAAAAATAATAGTGGGATCCGCAGACATTTGGAGGTTGAAATGGTCTAGGAGAGACGTTTTTTTTGTATTTTTTAATTTGAAAAAATTGCTGATGTGGCAGAGACCACAAGTGTTGTGGTCATTGTTATTTATGGTCTCAATGTCGAGCTTTATTAAAGCAAAGTAGATCAACATCTTATACTAATTGAACTAGTTTGCTGCCCGCGCGATGCGCGGAGTGTATAATTTCTCTAATAGTTTATTATAAATTATATTAATGTTTTATTACATGTATATATAGTATTTAAATATTAAAATTCAATCTATTTTAGATCAAACTTTAAATTTGTCACCAGAGATAAATTTATGCCCCAAATAAATTTTCACAGTTGCTTTATAATTGTCTACTCTTATACTTCTTTACATGCACTTCACTATATTGGTGGATCTACTAAGAGACCAGGGTGGACTTCAACACCCCTAAAAATCAAGATTTATTTTTGTTTTAATAATATGATGATATGATATTTTTATGAAATAATTATTTTTACCGCAAATTATTTAGAAAAACGTGTTTGAGAATGAAGAATAAGAGAGTGTAAGGGGATTTAGAATTAAGAGGTGCCAATGATAATTTTATTTAATGTAAAAACTTTAGATTTATGCATAGTATTTTCATATATTTTATTATTATTATCATGAACTGATATATCTACTTAATTATGTACTTTTTTTGTTACGTAAAAATTGAATGGAATCATACTTAACAAATATTTTTGGATCCGCCACTAATTCGCTACCACTTCTCGTCTCTTCTACTTACACACAAGCTCTTGCATTATAAATAAAGAAATTAAAGCATATAATTATACTACAAATAGTGTCGCACTGTCTAAATATACTATGGAGAGATTAGGTAATGAAACATGACTAAAAAGCACAAAAATCCGTGAGCCAATAATTTATGCATTTTTTGTTGTTTGACATGAATTCCATGTCGATCATCACGGAGAGTGTTGCTTTATTCCTTGTATGTCATAACTCTGTGTCGACCATCATAGCTCCCCGTCACAACCGTATATTCCACCGTCATGAAAAGAGCATTGAATGTCACAGATCTTGAACTTTCGGATTTAGTTTTTCTTTTTTCATTTAACACATTTCTTCTCATGAAAACCTACGAGACTTTAACAACCAAATCATAGCATGTACTAATATAAAATCATGCATATAAAATTTATAAAACTACGATACATTTTATGAAACAAATGTAGAAACCTACATATATGTGAGTAAATTACGAACTTATCAATTTACTAAAGAGTTTAAATTTTTAGTACACCAAAATAGTAAAGTTTATATATTATTCGATTTAAATTTTTTTAGGAATTTCTTTTATACCTATATTAAAATATGCATTTTAAGTATACAATCTTTTTAAAGATTTACTTTAAATACTTACATAAATTAAATAATATTTTGTGTATACCAATATTAAAATATGCATTTGAAATGGTAAATGATTGCTCGCTTTGTAAATATATAGCCCAACAAACATATCACTTTGATCAATGTGTTGCGATTAGGGGTGGGTCAGTAAAATATACCAAAAATCTTCTATTGTACTATATATCGTACAAAGTTTTACGGTATGAAAAAATTCACACTGTTATCGTACCGAAACTATCGGTGTATCGAGATCTAAATATAACATAAATTGAATATTAATATCGTACTGTAAATATAGTATCGTACCGAAAATTTACCATATATCGTGGTATACTGAAATTGCACAATATTTTGTATTAACGGTGTACCTTACCGTAACAAATTTTATTTATTAAAAAAATAAATATTCATATAATTATTATTTAACAATTGTACTGTAATTTAGAGTTGCAAAATTCGGGCTTTGCGACCATTTGTACGTGTTAGATTATCTATCGATGTGGATTATTACAATGGTTCTTTTATAATTATTTTCATTCATACATGTTTTTTCTTTATTAATATGGGACAATTTAAAATGCTTTATCTCTCTTTTGAATATATAATTACGAATGGGCTTCCAAAAATAACTTATTTTCGTTGTTTTACTATTCTTCCAACCATATTTTTCCAAAATTTACTATTTTTTCGTTTACTTTCTTCTAATCATGTTGTCAACGGCATGCCATGCAATTTGCTATCATTTTACATTCATAAATGTTATAATATGTTATAAAACCAATATTAAAATATGCATTTGAAATAGTAAATGATCGCTCGCTTTGTAAATATATAGTCCAACAAACATATCACTTTGATCAATGTGTTGCGATTAGGGGTGGGTCAGTACAATATACCAAAAATCTTCTATTGTACTATATATCGTACAAAGTTTTACGGTATGAAAAAATTCACACTGTTATCGTACCGAAACTATCGGTATATCGAGATCTAAATATAACATAAATTGAATATTAATATCGTACTGTAAATATAGTATCGTACCAAAAATTTACCATATATCGTGGTATACTAAATTGCACAATATTTTGTATTAACGGTGTACCTTACCGTAACAAATTTTATTTATTAAAAAAATAAATATTCATATAATTATTATTTAACAATTGTACTGTAATTTAGAGTTGCAAAATTCGGGCTCTGCGACCATTTGTACGTGTTAGATTATCTATCGATGTGGATTATTACAATGGTTCTTTTATAATTGTTTTCATTCATACATGTTTTTTCTTTATTAATATGGGACGATTTAAAATGCTTTATATCTCTTTTGAATATATAATTACGAATGAGCTTCCAAAAATAACTTATTTTCGTTGTTTTACTATTCTTCCAACCATATTTTTCCAAAATTTACTATTTTTTCGTTTACTTTCTTCTAATCATGTTGTCAACGGCATGCCATGCAATTTGCTATCATTTTACATTCATAAATGTTATAATATGATATTATGTTAAAATAATTATTTTTTTAATAAAAAACAAACAACTATAATAATTTATATCATAATAATCAAATTCTAACAAAATAAATATTCAAAACTTAAATAATTATGCATTAACATATATTAAAAATAAATATAAGTATTACTCTAAAAATATCCCAATAACCAAATATGTCAAATTAGAGAGATAAAAGAAATCAAGATAAAAAAATATTAGATAAGAACCTTTCTTGAATTAAGTGTTTATAATGTTTATATTTATGTGAAATTAAAAATAACTAATATTTATATATTCAATGAGACATATAGAGGTATACCCAAATTTTATGATCTCATATCATTATCATACTGTAGATTTTTATACGGTATCATAATGTAGATAAATAATTCTGTAATTTAAGTTTGAGCTAAATAGAATTAATACCAATATACATTTATAGGTGCATAATTACTTCTCACTCTTTAAAATGATTTCAATTAATAATATAGTACCACTTTCTTTTTAATAAAAAATGAAAAATAATAATAAATTATTCTAAAAAAATAGTAATTATAATAAATTATGAATCACTTAAAAGGTGTAACAAATTAACAGATACATGTCAATATGTCATTGAATTAAGCACCACTTTTTTTTTTTATGGACTTAACATTACCTATTGATATTAATCTCCATGATAAAATTAAGACTCTCATGTCTATCCATTTGGAGTGAAAGAAATAAAAAAACTATATTAAATTTACACCAATTCATGTATCAACTAAATATGATACAATCGTCTCACCCTTTATTCTGTATATTATTGTTTGTAAAAATTTTAAAATGTCCATCAGGCAAATAACGTAATTAGTTAAATCAATTATGTTATTAATTTATACTATATCCACATAAAATAATTTTTTGTTTCCAACAAAAAAATTTTAAATCAATAATTATTCATGGAATATTTTAAATAATATTTGCTATCAAACACAAAATCAAACATATAAAATAAAATTATTAATTAAATAAAACGATATTAGTTTTTTTAAAATCATAAGAAATAATATTTATTAACAAAACACAATGTTCAAATAAATTTATTATTAATCATAAATCAAACCTAGATTACATGAAATAAATTAACTAATTACATAGAAAAATAAAATAAACTAAAAAAATAAAAATAAACAACACTTTATACATAGTATTATCCCAAAAAAAAAAGAAAAAGCAAGAGCCTTATATGATCAACTATTGCATCTAATTTTCATATGTCTTCGATCTCATCTTGCGCTCTCTTTATCATCTGGTTAGATTGAAAAATAAAAATTCTTGTCAAATATATCCAAATAAAAAAATTCAAAAATATATAACATTACATGAAAGATAATTGAAAACAACAAAAAATTGATTCATTCACAAATAAAAAATGAAAATCCAACCAAATAGCTTAAATATAAAAAGCGAATAATCCAAAACTTTTAAAAAATATTAATCGTGTGGATTATTTTGCAAACAACTCATATATCATATCAAAATAAAAGATGATTAGTAGAAATACTGAAAAATATTTTTGTACCTTGTTGTGGTAGCATTAAAAAAAATGAGATTACTGAATGCAAAATGTTAATTTGATCGACTATTTATAATATTTGCTAAAATTTATTACCACCAGTTAATGATAATTCATAAATTAATTCCCATAATTTCGTTTTTTCTATATTAAAAATGCTCATGTTTTATTCAAATTTTATATTTAGTGGTTTATCTCATTTCTTCGTATTTCTATAGACAATAAAAAATAGACAATACTTTTTATTGTTTACGTCTCTATCTTTATCCGCATATATATTTATATATTAATTTCTTTACTATAATATATTGTGGATTTAGTGAATCAAGCCCAACATGCACTTTATTACCGTTGTTTGACTGCAATTTTTATTTAATATTGTTCATCACACACATAATTTAAAATATAATTGCAGAATTATAGTACATAATAAAAATACAGGAAACGAAGTTGTACAATTTTTTATACCCCACTATTTAGATAACTTATTTTTTTTTACAAAAAATAATTAGATGACTTAAAACGCTTATTGCATAACAAAATTCATATGATAACATTAAGCTTAAATAAATCCACACTTACCAATTAATATATAATTCACTTCAATATTTTCTTTTTATTGTGCTAATTATATAATTTCTTTAAATTGTCAATTCATATACTTAAATAATTTACATGAATCGAATAATCTTTTTTCCCTGGAATCTCGTAATCTATTTACTCAACTGTGACAAATGCTTTAACACTTGTTGTCTTCATTAAAGATATTAATAATATAATATTGAGATGGAATATATTTAAACAAAACTAACCAAAAAAAAAAAAAGATTAAGCATACAATGATAATGATTGAATTAATATAGCTCTAAAACAATTATTGTACAACAATCTTGGAAAAATCATCTTTTGTAGATGGCAAATGAAGATCTCTCTCATTGTTTGTATCAATCTAACCCGGAGCCTTCCTAATTGGCTTGCATCTTCAACCCTAAAAGAATAAACAAATGCATAATATAAAAATTATATACAAAAATTAAATTAAGGAACCAAAAACTCACAATTGCATGATTATTCACCTGCAGAATTAAAACTTTTGAGTCATGCAACTATTGCTAAATTAATATTCATTCATCCAATAGTATAAAATAAGTTAAATATACTGCAATTATGTTATAAGATAATAAACAAAAATAATTTGTATTGAGTACTCTCATCCCATTATTAGTCAAAAATAAGAAAAATCAAATATATAACAATTAAAAGAACAACGAATTTACCTAATTCGAATTATCTGGCATAACCAGCACAAACGAACGATGTTTGCATAAATTTGAATCTTAGAAATTCTACTCCAACAATAGAAATGAGTTCCAATTAGCTCACCGTACATTAGGTATTTATAGGATTTTTTCTCACTATTCATTATCTTTAGTGAACAATCAATCACTCTATAATTACACAAATGATTATAATTATATTAATTTTTAGTCAATTTATGTTTTTCATTCCATAATACTTTTTGGAAGTATATAAATTTGTGCCATGTATATTGCAACCGTTTTTTTTCTCCTTCATGCATTTGATTATTGTTTCCATAACTTTTGTTTAATTATTTCAGGAAACTTTTTTAAGCGGGCATTTTTTTAGGGGTTGTGTAAATATATAGATTTATAAATTATGTTTCTAGATATTATTTATGACGAATTAATCTAATATATATAATTTTATTTTGTTTCTTAGCAATTGCAATGTTTTCTTTTTATATATATTGTAGAGTTTAAAAGAATTTATTATGTATTAGATACATTATCTATAAGTTTTTTTTAATTAAAGATTAGTAATAAAATTTATTATTTCATATAAATATAATTGTTCAAAACATATATATAAATAATTAGCCATTATCATTTATAAATTAAAATAATTAAATACTTACCATATTTAATCTTACTTACCTAATATATCCTAGTATTATTTTTAGTAAGTAGTTTTGGGGGGAAAATTTTTTAGGAGAGGGGTTTTGCTTTTATATATATATATAGATTGCAGAATTGTCCATCACAAAGTAGAATATTTATTAAGATACCAAAGTAAAATATTTATTAATAATCTTGTGGTGCCTCGCACCAAAATCAATTATTATATTATTTTTCATAGAGTCGAACAAATTCTTAGTATAGTATGAAATCGAATTCAATCATAAATCATGAACCCTACCACACTAAAACCCCTATGGAATTTGCCAAACATATATACGTACGTAATATTATAACCTGAAACTCCATAACTATGTAAAATCTACGCAATATATCATTTATATAATCACAAGACTCCGTAATTTAAAATAAAAATGTATCCAAAAATTGAGCTTTGTCATTAGTCTAAAGTTGGTTTTGACCAAATTATACAAAATGGAACATATTTTTGAAAATGATTAATACTAAACAAACTGAATCTTGCCGTTGTGCGCTTGACTGATGCTGAAGTAGTTTTATACTGATCCAATGTTTGCATCTGGTATATGGATTCTGCGAAATCCCCTTAAATGGCGAGTTTTATTCCTCTAAATGTCGAGTTTACAAATAGAAAAAGGTTGATGGAAAACAACAAATCGGGAACATATATATACAGAGAGAATTGCTGTTTTCCTGGGCTTCATAAATGTAGAAAAGAATATATGCAGAAAGAATGAAAAGAACTTCACACTTTTATGTACCTACTTCATGTATAGAAGCTATCCAAGTCCTCCCAAAAAAAAAAAAAAAAAGAAGCTGAAAATAGACGACATTCACGTGTCTTCTGCAAAAGCTCTGAGTATGTATTCTCGAAAACGCCTCGAATATTGCTTGGGATCAACTGCTGATATGGAGTTTGGATCGTATTGGATCGACTTGTACGCGTGCTCGAGTTTCTTGGTGATGTCGTAATCTTGTAGAATGTCTATGATTCCGAAGAATAATACTACATCATAGTATTCTCCTGTCGGCTCTCCGATCAACTGCAACTCGGCTTCGTTAGTTCTCACCGTTCTTTCCACTCTCGCAGGCATGTTGATTCCCAGTTTGATGCTCGCCCACCTGTTATGAGCCGTGTTTCAACTTTTTCTTGTAATAATTTGAGTGATCCATGCAATGGATACATGTATTTTTTTTTCTTACCCTGCAGGGTTTAAGAACATATGCTCTGCATTGGATACTCTTGAATGTGGATCGTTTTCTGAGCCACCATTGTCGGCTGAAAAAAAAAAAGGGATGAATAAATATCAAGCAAGCATTTTTGAATTGAGACGAGGTTTGGATGATGAAGAAATGATAGTAATTACCAACAGGCGTTCGACAACCAGAGGGAGTAACTGTCTGCCGTTCCTCGGTTGATGCTACTGCATCTGTGAAGTGAACGCCAACTAGAAGACTGTAGTCCATGATTCTCTCTTGTTCAAGAAACTCGCTGTCTTTGTCGACTTGTCTGCAGAGGGTATGTGTCTGATCATCACTACTGAAATGGAAGCCGAGGAGGGGATGATTAATTTACCTTCGGAACTCTTGGTACCATGTCTTCTGCAGCCGAAAAATGAAGTTGAGGTCAAGATCCTTGAGTGTTGTATTTGAGTCAATATCTGATTCTGGTTTATCTGTCAGTCTCCCAAATGTGGATCCTTTCAAGTCGTATCTTCTGTGAATCATATAATCGGTGCAGAATAGATTTCCCATGATGATGAAACGAACCTAAGCCAGGAACCACATAATTAGTTCTGTTAAAGGAACAAGAATGCTGCTGCTGCAAATGATTGATTCATAACTTGAGCAAATCATACCTTCTGTCCATTCAACCGTACACAATGCAGGCCGAAGTATTTGGTGACGAGGGTGTTTTCGTACGATCGAACGTGGTTGAAATAAGCACTCAGCATCCTTAGAAGCACCTGTGAGATGAAAAAGATGAGCACACAGTCTCTCTGCTGCTGTTGGGATATCCTAGTAAATAGTAATAGGCTAATGGAGATGGATGAGATGGAGATCTCACTTTAACTTCTGCTTTCTTCATTGTCTTGATCATGTACCGATCATCGTTTGTCAAGTAGAAGAAGCTTCCACTTTTGCCGGGGGAGGAAAGCTCTCGCAGAGCATCATTCCCACAAATGGACAGCATGTAATCTGCTGGATCCACCTTGAACAACATCCTCAGTGTTCTGTAAGAAAGTAGAGAATTGAAGCTTGAGATCAAGAATCAGTGTAGTGAAGTCATCATTGTTTGTACAAGGTCCCTTACCTGAATACTTTGGGGCAGTAATCTTTCCATTTAAATTCACAAGAATTGTGTGGTGGAGTGCTTTTGGATCCCTCCGGAGGAAACTTTGTCCAAAACTTCTCCTTTGGATCGAAAGCCGATGTTTTCAGATCAAGTGAAGGAGGCGGCCCCGGTCTTCCCACTGAATGCCTGTGCAGGTAGCAGCCGTCGTTATGCATCCAAGTTCTAGCTAAGATATTTTTCAAGAAGCAGTTCTTAGAGATGCATGAAAAGAGAGATGGGGTTACCTTATACCAAGCTGCAAATTCAGCATCAGCTCATAATTCCTATGCCCTCTAGAGATGGTCTCCCCTTGTCTCTTGGCTATCCTGGGTATCTTCAATGGTGTGCCCTGCGAATCATCACCGTCTCCCATTCCAATCCCGGAGATCCAAGGAGAAGGTGCAGCACCATCAGACAACCGCAAGCCGCCCAAATCTTTGTCTAAACCTGCTTCTATCCTACCATCAACAGACAGTCTCCTAGGTCTCCCACTAGGTTCTGATCCTTTAGTTGACCTCCAAACTGCAAGCTTCTTCTGTGAAGGCCACACCGGGATCTTCTCCGTCGGGCAAACCTTGCATTCTTTCAAATCTTCATTGAAAACCTCTTGAGGATCCCAGTCAAGAAGAGCTCCTTCTACCTGTGTTCCTGAGGGGTAATACGTCCCATTCTGCTCTTGAGGATCACTGCTCCAGTTCCCCACGTAGGAGCTCCCATCCGGCCACCGAAACGTTCCGTTTCCCTTAGGCAATCCATCTTCCCAGTCCCCTTCATAGACATTGCCATTAGGCCAAGTCATTGTTCCATACCCACAAATCTTGCCATGTTTCCAATCCCCAACATAACTACCTCCATGTTTCCATGTATACTTCCCCTGTCCATCCTGCGCACCCCGGCTCCATTCGCCATCGTAGTTATCTCCATTCGGATACTCCTTAACTCCATAGCCATGCTTCAGGTTCATCACCCAAAAGCCTTTATACGTATCCCCAACAGCCCCGGTATAAGTCCCTTCTCCATCCATGAAACCACTCTTGAAATTTCCTTCATACATGGCCCCCGATGGCCAACTAAAGGTGCCTTTCCCCATTTTCTTCCCTTGAAACCATTCTCCTACGTACATGCATCCATCTGTCCACCAATACTTGCCTTGTCCGTGTGGGAAATTGTCGCACCAATGGCCCGTGTAATAGTCTCCATTAGGCAGAAACCTCTCTGCATGGTAGACTTCTCCGGGGGCATGAATTTCCTCCTCCTGTTCCTCCGTCTGTTCCTCAGCATCTACTACGTAAGACGTGCCGAAAATGGTGTTGGCACGTTTCTTGGCTGCAGCCTGCGTTCTTCGAACTGTCGCCTCCCAGGCCTTCATGGCTACACCTTGACTGTTTTTTTTTTTAACAAGATTTTGTTTTCTCTTTCTCTTCTAATTCTTGCTCCTCATATGCATACATTAATCATCTCGAAATGGATTGCTGTATCTGCATAGCTCAGCCATGCAAAATCAAGATATCATGCAAATGAAAACGGCAATCTTGTTCTCTCTGCTATCCTTGTCAATGCCTTCTTCCTGTCTCTCTCTCTTCTCTTTCCCTACATGCGACGAAAATGGGAAAACGGAGAACAACAACCTAAACCAGTCAAAAGAAAATAAATTTCCAGCCCAACATTCTTTTTTTTTTTTTTTTTTTTGCACATAATTAATTGACCTCCCTTTTCTTCCAACATTTCTTGGATGGTGGTGACGTGAAATATCCACAAGAGACCAGCGAATGATAGTTTGACTATTTTGGACATATGTTGAGGATGTAATGGTCAAATCAAATGAGACAGGAAATGTGAGTGGACTAATCTCATACAATGATCGGCTTTTGACAGCCACAACACAGATTCTATGCTGTCTATGCCCAAAAAAGACTTGTTCATCAACCACCCAAACCAGTTGACACACGACACATCTTTCTGACAATTGTCAACTTAGGTGGATCTAATATAATGTCTTAATATAGCTCTATAAGACTATAATAACACACACTCATATATATAAACAGGTATTCTTGTTTTTATTTTATTTTTTTTAGAAAAAAAAATCAAGAAAGGTATTCTTGATTAATACTCCATCCGTCTCATGCAAATTGTCATGTTTCTTTTTGGCACGAAAATTAAGAGTTGTGAGTATAGAATGAGTTAGTAGATTAATATTTTATTATTGAGTGTGAAAAAGTTGTCATTTTTAGATATGTGACAATTTGGTTGGAATGCCCAATTTAGTAGGTGTGACAATTGGAGTGGAGTGGGAGGGAGGGAGTATTATATAACCTGCCGACACCCTTTTCATTTCAATTTTCAATATGGAATGTGTTATCCTTCTTGCTACCTAGAAACATATTAGTTTCCTCAAATTTTGAATACGATGCGAAATAAATCTCTCTCTCTCTCTCCTTCCACAGAAAGTAATATTTATGTTTGAGTTTTGACATTTCAAATCTTGTTGAGCTTTGCTAGAAGAAAAACAGAGGATTACTGCACTCCAACGATTGTTCTTCCTTCAATGAATGATTCTTCTTTATTCAACTTACTTTCGGAAAATCTCAAATTGTTATATATTAAAATGAGATTTATCGACTTAAAACTATAAATTAAAATATTTCTGTTTTTGTCCTAACCATAGATGGTTTTGACAACTTAAAAACCCATAGGCCCAAATATGGAAAGAGTCAAAAGTATTCATCTTTCTCACCGGCCGCCGTGAAACGGGTGGCTCCTCCATCTTTCGGCGGCTGTTATTAGCCAGCTCATTTCTTTAAAACCAATCATAGTAATGAATATGAAGATGTTCTTGGCATTGAATTCACACCGCAGTCGTTTTCAATTCTACCGTAGATTCTCTTCGAAGCCAACTCCACCTCCAAAACTTCAAACGTGCATCCAACTACTTCAATCATGCGCTCAAAGTCGAGAGCTCTCCAATGGAAGAAAAGTCCATTCGCGCATGATCGTCAATGGTCATCTTTCTTCTCCTCTAGCCGCCACTAGCCTCATCAATATGTACTCCAAATGCTGCTCCATTTCCGACGCTATGTCTGTTTTTAATACGTCAACAGATGTTCATAATGTGTTTGTTTATAATTCAATGATGGCTGGATTGGCCGCTAACGACTTGCCATTCGAAGCTTTTGAGATATACCGCAAAATGCGATCTTTTGGTGTAGAGCTCGATAAGTTTACTTTTCCCTGTGCAATTAAGGCGTGTTCGGATGTTGTGGATTTGAGGAATATTCATGGGTTGTTGTTTAAGTTTGAGCTGATTTTTGATGTGTTTATAGGGAGTGCTCTGGTGCATTGTTACTTAAAGTTTAAGCTGATGGATGATGCACTACAAGTGTTTGAGAGATTGCCTGTGAAAGATGATATTGTGCTTTGGAATGCTATGGTTAATGGTTATGTGCAGATTGGGGAATCTGGCAAGGCCTTGGCCACTTTCAGGAGAATGGTTGAGACGGGGCTCGTACCAAACAAATTTGCAGTTACTGCAGTGTTATCAGCTCTGGCCTTGGCTGCGGAGGTTTACAATGGTAGGATGGTGCATGCATTTTCAATAAAGATGGGGTACGGCATGGGAATAGAGGTTCCGAACGCACTAATTGATATGTATGGGAAATGCAGGCAGCTTCAGGATGCATTGCTGATTTTTGAAAACATGATTGAGAAGGATATTTATTCTTGGAACTCGATTGTTAGTGTTTATGAACAATGTGGAGATCATGATGGGACTTTGAGACTTTTCAAGGATATGCTGAGTTCAGGGTTTAGGCCTGATATTGTGACCTTTACTGCTGCACTTCCTGCTTGCTCGCATATGTCAGCATTGATGCGTGGGAAGGAGGTACATGGTTATATGATTGTTAACGGGTTGGATAAGTTAGGCGGTACATACATTGCTAATGCAGTTATGGATATGTATGCGAAATGTGGTAGTATGAGGGAAGCACGTATGGTTTTTGATGAAACAAAAGTTAAGGATGTGGCTTCATGGAATATAATGGTGATGGGTTATGGTATGCATGGGTTTGGAGATGAGGCATTGAATAAGTTTTCTCGCATGTGCGAGGGTGGATTGAAGCCTGATGCAGTCTCATTTGTTGGAGTATTGTCAGCCTGCAGCCATGCAGGCTTCTTGAGCCGAGGCCAAGAAATTCTTGCAGAAATGCAGCTACAATATGGTGTCACCCCAGATATTGAACATTATGCATGTGTAGTCGACATGCTGGGGCGAGCTGGGAAACTTGAGGAAGCCTTTGAGGTGATATCACACATGCTAATTGAGCCAAATCACGTTGTGTGGAGATCATTCTTGGCTGCATGTCAGCTCCATGGCAATGCTGACCTGGCTGGGGTTGCTGCCCAGAGGGTCCTTGAACTTGAACCATCTCACTGTGGGAATTATGTTTTGATGTCTAATGTTCTTGGAGCAGCTGGAAGATACGCAGAGGTGGCGGAATTGCGGCATAAGATGCGGCAAAAAGATGTGAAGAAATCACCCGGTTGCAGCTGGATTGAACTTAGTGATGGTATGCGTGTGTTTCTCAAAGGGGATCGCAGTTATCCTGAAGAACACTTTGTTTACGATGAATTAGATTCACTGACTCTGTGTTTACGTGAGCATGGGTGCACGGTAGATGTTGTCGAGAGCAGTTTGTAGATGTTCATATTTGATGGTTTCCTGGGATTTCTGAACAGTGTGAATTGATCTTTCATACAGTTGCACAAGAATATTTTTGCTGGTGCAACAAGGTGAGTAT
>JAPKLW010000324.1:417645-427846 GCA_026898455.1 Plectranthus barbatus
ATTGTTGTTATGGTAAAATGCTTAAATATTATTTTTATAAAGAAAATATATATTTATGAAATAATCTAATTTTAAAAATTTTAAAAGCATTATCTAGCAAGTTAATTTTAGGATTTCTAAACTCCTAAAGCTATTTGGAACAAACAGTAAAATAATAAAATAAATATATTTGCAATACAATTTGGATATTAAAATTTTTATTTTAATATTTTTCTTTCAATTTGTTTCGTATATTTTCTATAAAATATTTATTCACGAACCGGTGTAAATTTAGTACAAATTAATATTTAATCTTGTTTCGTCGATCTACTATTTTTTTAAATTTTCATTAAAAAAATCAAAGTGAAATGACGTGTCACCATATTCTAAAACTAATAACCGTCAAAATTGGCCCCCTAATAAAGTGGAATTCCAAGAATGCCCTCATTTAATTATGGTAAACGCAGGCAGTATTTAACCGACCTTCCAATTCCAATAGCAAATGCATCAAAATTGACTGCGGATTTGTAAATTCTTCGCCCCTAAAAGATGCTCCGATTTTTTCGCTGCGCTCCAACCGTTCTAAGATTTTATTTTTCTTTCAAAATAATGTGAAAATTCAGGCCCTTTCGGAGAAACTGAGGGATTCTTGGAGATGAATTTTTACTTTGTTTCTTGAATCCGAAAGCCATAATCAGACTTCTATAAATATAGTCTAGCGATAATCTGTAGTGTGATTTTCTTTTGATTTTTGAGATAAATGTCTGAATTAGTGGCGCGAACTGGCCGTCAACAGCAGCGCTACGAGGATGGTTACCGCCTCATTGCTGGGTATTTATTTATTTTTTCAGTTTTTTATTTTGTTATTTTCTTGGCATATCGACTCTTTCATGCATGGATATGTATTCGTGTGCTATTGGTTGCATGAGGGATTTGGTTCGATTAGGTTAATGTGAGGTAATTGAAGTTGCTTTTGTGGTGCTGAATGAAATCGCTGTGGGTGGTTGGAATCCGATTAATAGGAATGTTGAAAGCTTCAGGTTCATTTGGTTTCTTTATGTTTTTGGCTGCTGGGGTTTTTATAATTAGGATGACTGAAGATAATTTCTATTGTTGCAAGTCTGTTTAAGCGACCAGGGTTTCTTTAAGGAAAAAAGTCACGCAAAACTGGAATTGATATTTGTTAAATAAGATTAGCTGAATAAATTTATCTTTTGGTTTGGAGAAAGTGGTGTTTTTCCGAGACTAGTTTTTATTTGGATTTATTAAAAACGTATGGGAAGATAACAAATAGATTTAAGCTCTTGCAATTCATGACCCAGCTTCCTCAAATGTCCATGTTGAATGCATGCTAATTACTATTAGGCTTTGTGTGATGCTATGAAGTAGACGACTTGGATAGTCGCTTAAACTGATTCTAGAAATGTAATTTATGTGGAAAAGAGACTTATTAATTTATGATGAGCTACAAGAAAATAGAGTAGAGACAAAATCAGCATTCAAACCGCTGATCTAACAACTCAAAATAAATAAATAAATAACTGTGTGAATTGTTGACTTCTACTTAGATTCACTATCTGAAGCCTATAGAATTGGCTAGGTATGGATAATATTGTTTGTTTGTTAGTTTATTTGCAAACAATAGTTATGATTAGAAAGTTTTATTAACTTTTTAAACTTATTTTTGGATGCCTGCCTGTATGCCAATGGAGGTGCGACGGTTTCAATGGATGTTCACTCTTTAAGTGCCTTTCAGTTAAGTGAACTGGGACTATGCATTTTTACCAAAATTGGAGGGAAGAACCCAATGGGTTTTTAGATATGTTCTGAAATTCTCCTGTTTGATTTCTCAGTTCTGGGAACTTGTTTAGTGTAATCATGCATCATATATCATCTGTTCTGATTCATAAGATTGCTTTCCAGGTGTATTCCCTTCAAATATAGGAACTCAGAAGATGGTGATGATCTACCTGAGAAGGTAGTTGAAGTGTTGATGATCAATTCAACTAGTGGACCTGGTCTTTTGTTTCCAAAGGTGAGACTTGTTACTGCATTTCAGATAAGCGGAAGTGTGAACCATCTTTGGGCTCATTTTTCTCTAACAAAGCGTATAATTCATTGCTGTTGCTGAAAGTATTAGTCGGTGTCCTTAACCTGTCACTTTTACATGAAGCATTTTGGCATACACCTCTGCAGGAAGTGTACTATTAAATCTATAATTAATTAGTCACTTAGTCTCACCTTCTGTACACTTTCTGTTCAACCATGTCATTGGCTTTCAGAATCTACTTATCCTGATATTATATGTATTATGTGTTGTTGAATATAGTGGAATTAGTTTTAAGACGCTAACTTGAAGGTTTTTGAAGGAATGTTGTAGCAGGGAACTTGAAATGGTTGATCACATGTTTTTCCATCCCCTCTCGCCCCGCTCTTTCGTTTGTTTGAATAAATATCTACTTTTCCCCCCCCCCCCCTTCCCTTAGCTTCATGGTTAGATATCATGGACTAGTTATAGCATGTTTCGCTATACTAGACAGATGTAACCCCTCTTTTCATTCTTTGAGCATGGGGTGGTGTGAGCAAAAGTTTGTAAGCATTGAAAATATTACGAATGAGCTGATTTTTCTCGGCCAGTTTAAGGAATATCTCGTCTTAATCCTGTGTAATCATGGGTCCTGTATCTTAGTTGGGGTTAAATATTGATTCCCTGTATCTTGTGTGCTTATAAAATTCTGAATCATTTGTAACTCAGACATCCCTCTTACTCGTGCCCTTGATCTTCTGTGTAGGGTGGATGGGAGAATGACGAGACCGCAGAGGAAGCAGCAGAAAGAGAAGCCATGGAAGAGGCTGGAGTACGAGGTGATTTAGTGGTAAGATAACACTTTATACTCTTTGCAGAGTGTACATAGCACAATGCCCTTCCGGTTATAATTGATTACTATTGTTTTATTGTTTCCAGCATTTTCTGGGATGCTATCCTTTCAAGAGCAAAACACTCCAGGATGATTGTAGCCCAGAAGGTTTATGCAGAGCAGCTGTGTATGCTTTGCACGTGAAGGAGGAAATGGAGTCATGGCCGGAAAAAAGCCAGCGGGAAAGAAGTTGGCTGAGTATCCCGGAAGCCATCGGATGCTGCAGACATGTGTGGATGAGGGAGGCTCTTGAAAAAGGTTTCTCCAAGTGGTATGCTGATGGTATGACGTGTACTTTGCCCAGAAAGGACTTTACAAATTCTTCATCAGATTAGGCATCTAAATTCTTTGCAACCTTTTCTATGCTGGTTGCCACACCAAAACTGATTTTTGGTACCAGTTTCATTTTACTTCTCTCCATATTTCCTTTCAACACTAGGAATTGAGAGTGAGAAGCCTTGTACCTCTGCTTTACTTTTGGTTTGGAAAACCTTCTTTTGCTGCTTTAAATTCGTCTACATTTTTTTAAATGCTGTCATTGCACACACACGCAGTCCTCTCATGAAATTAATGCAACACACGAAAATTGGCTTTGGGAGACAAAGTTTAATTGTCATAACAAATGCAAGAGACCAAAGGATTTTGGAAGGACTGTCGTGACTTGGTATTAAAAAAATAATAATAATGAATAGCACTTTTACTTTAGATTTTCTGGACTAAAGAATATCTGGATAATGTATCTGCTGTTAAAATACTGAGTGAGCTGGTCATCTTTATCTTTAATTGTGTCTTCCAGCTCACAGAAGAAATTAAATAATGGTAAAGTTGGAGTGAAATGAAAAAAAGTGGAGTAGCATATTAACCATGTTAATCAGCACATTAGATAATGCAAAATCCCACCTTTATGTGTGTGTGTGTTTGAATGTATTATGTAGCCATCCTCCTCATACAAGTTGGAAATCGCACCTCATATATTGCAGTAGCAGGAATGGATCGTCAGCTTTGTTCTTCCTAACCATTCCAGAAGAGGTATGTGCGACAAATGCAACATTTTATTTTTTTAGATAGATTTCATTCTATGCATTCATCATTTTAGTTTACTTTTTGTGCATGTGTTATATGATTCATCTTTGTCCCTCAAACTCTGCTTTTAACTTCATTAATGTTGTTGGTTCGATCGAATCAAAATCGTCAATAAAGATATTGTGAAGAATGGCAGAAATTCTGGGTGTGGTGGCGGGTTTGCTGGGACCAGCTATAGAACTTGGGAAATGTATTTATGAACCGTTGAAGCGCCAATTGAATTACCTTTGCTGCTTCAATAACAACGTTCAGAATCTAAGGAATGAGGCCAGGAAACTGGAAGAGACCAGAGCTGGGCTGCAGATGAGAGTGGCTGCAGACGAGAACAACACCTTTGTTAGAAGATGCCATTGGCTATACCCAAGCCAAGATGAGTGAGATTGAGACTCAAATCACCTCCACACAAAACTTTAAGTCTCGTTATTCCCTTAGCAAGAAAGTGAAAAAGACTGCTGAAGCTATGAAAGAGCTTCGAGAATCGTGTGACTTCAACATTATATCACAGCCTCCACCACCGGCAGCGAGTGTCTCAATCCCATTGGGACCAACCCATGAGTTCGAATCTAGAAAACACATCGAAGATGAAATCTTGGCATGTTTGAGAGATGAGGTGGGTAACATGGTAGGGATATGTGGGATGGGTGGCGTAGGAAAGACTACCATGGCCAAGAGAATTATGCATAGAGCGAGGGAAGATCATTTGTTTGAAGAGATTGTGATGACAGTCGTTAGTCAAAATGCAGACATGTTGAGAATCCAAGATGATATTGCTAAATGGTTAGGTCTCAACTTGGGAGGGGGAAGTCTTTCTTCTAAAGCACATACCTTACGCACGAGGTTGTCTACAACCAGCAAAAGATCCCTCATAGTCATAGATGATATTTGGGAAAATATCAAATTGGAAGATCTAGGAATACCTTGGGACAGTGGGTGCAAAGTTCTGTTAACATCACGGGATAGAAATATCTTAAAAAGAATGAACGTCGACAAGGTTTATGCATTGGGAGTCTTGTCTGAAACAGAGGCGTGGCATCTCTTCAAATGGAGCATTGGTCGTTGCGATGATAATCAAGCTGTTGCTAGGAGAGTTGTTGCAGAGTGCAGGGGTTTACCGATTGCCCTTGTAACTGTTGGTGCGGCACTAAAGCAAACAGACAACCCATCCATTTGGGAAGATGCGTTGCTGCAACTGAAATCCTCGAACCCCATAGAAATGCCAGAGGTCATGGATGATGTTTACAAACCATTGAGGCTGAGTTATGAATTGCTGAAGAGTGATAGGGCAAAATCCCTGTTCTTAATGTGCTGTCTATATCGTGAAGATGGTGACATTCCTCTTGAGGAATTGACTATTTATGCAATAGGGTTAGGAATGTTTGAAGAAATCACAAATTTGGGACAGGCAAGAAACAGAGTTTCCTCATTAGTTGAAATGCTTAAAAGTCGTTTCTTGTTGTTAGAGGGATACGATAAAAATCATGTGAAAATGCATGATGTTGTTCGCGATGTTGCCACATTCATTGCTTCAGATGAAGGACGGATCAACGACAGTCATTGCACCTGGAGATCTCCTTTCACTGGACTAAGAAGCAAGCTTCTTTCAGGGTCTAATTTACCAAGTCTCCATCTGTTGTTTATTCATCATCAATCAATGGATAAAGAACTCGAATTCTATCACGATTTTTTTCAAGGAATGAGAGAGCTCAACGTGTTATACATTGAATATCCTTTATTGTGTATGCTGCCGGACACGACAGCTTTGTTGAAAAATCTCCGAGCATTAGTTTTTGTGTGGTGTAAATCACTGGAGAGCTTATCTGTTATTGGTGAATTGTTCAATCTTGAGATTCTCATCTGTCGTTCCTGTGCCTCAGTTACAAGTTTGCCTGTAGAGATGGGGAGATTAACAAGCCTGAGGTTATTGGAACTATCAAGATGTCAAAATCTGAAAAAAATTGCCCCGGGAATCATATCAAGTTTGACTGCATTGGAGGAGCTGGTGATGAGGGGCAGCTTCGATCAATGGGAAGCAGAGGTGAAGGAAGGCGGAAGAAAGAAGGTGAATGCGGCATTGAGTGAGCTTGAGTCATTATCCAGGCTGACTCGGTTGGAGATTGACATAAAGGATTATGGATTAGCAGCTGAAAACATACGTCTTTCACCAAACATTGTGAAGTATTACATTAAAATCGGTGGACGTAGGAAATATAGTCATGATCAGACCCGCGAATTCTTGTCGAAGGGGTTTGAGAGGAAAATAGAGCTGAAGTTGCAAAGAGACATTAATTTCGGAAAGTGGCTTCGTACATGTGTTGGCAGCGCTGAATACATGTCTGTAAAAGGACATGGGTCAGGAAACCTGGACTTTGGTGTAGCTCAGAACTTGAGGTGGTTGGCATTGAGAAAGTGTGTGACAATGAAGAAATTGGTGAATAGCAGCAGCAGTAGCATTTTCCCTCTCTTGGAGGTTCTGTGGGTTGAACATGGTAGTGAGCTCGAAGAGATATGCGACATTGATGGCCCAATGCCATTGAAAAATCTCAAGAAAATCACACTAAAATATCTGCCAAAACTAGAGCATTTGTGGAAGACTGCAGATGAGCATCATATCGTGTCGATTTTCAACAACCTTTCCTCCATATATATTAGTGGATGCCATCGGCTGCGGTCTTTATTTTCATTGTCAAAGACAGCAGGGGGTTGTTTTTCACAACTTGAAAAGCTCGAGATAGAATGCTGTAATGCGATGGAACAAGTATTCTTATGGAATGAAGATAAGATGGTAGAATTCCCGAAACTGAAGTGGCTGAGTCTACTTAATCTGCCAAGGCTCACCAGTTTGTGTGGAGGAATCGAAAACATTGAATTCCCTGTCTTAGAGAAAATCAAAGTCTGGAGGTGCCCGTTGCTCAAAAATCTTGCTTCGCTGGATGATGAAGATGCAGATGCAGATGATGATTCTATTCATTTGTTTTGCAAACCAGACAAGGTACCATACCTGACCAT
The DNA here is from genome assembly GCA_026898455.1 of Plectranthus barbatus. NCBI lineage: Eukaryota > Viridiplantae > Streptophyta > Magnoliopsida > Lamiales > Lamiaceae > Plectranthus > Plectranthus barbatus. The sequence goes on from JAPKLW010000324.1 coordinate 424,632, forward strand.
CGTATTTATTACTTTCTGTTTGCAAAGATTTTCGAATCGGGTTGTTGTATAACGATCGAATGATATACCACTGAATTGAAAGAGTTGATCGAATTATTATTATTATTGAACTAAGAATAAACTCTTTGAAGTGGAAAGGTTATGAATGATTGAATGAAAATGTAATCATCTTTGATCCATAGAGTCCTAATCTATATATACAAGTTTATTACTTTAAAATCATTTATCCAATTCTGTGATTGATCTTAAGAATTCAAAGTAACTTATAAATTACTAAAAAAACTAATAGTAATTAATTCTGTTAATTAAGATGATACATAGAAAAGTAAAAGAAAAAATAAATGTAGAGAAATCCACAGCAATGAAAAATAAAATGTCCAGCAACAGCAAACCTGAAAAATATTATTGATGTTGCCATAACTAATTTGTATTTTCAGGTTGGAGCTTAAAAGAAGTGGTCATATATGGTGATGGAGAGACCAGAAGCTGGATTTGGTGTCGTCAAATCCCAACGGCCTTTTTCGCCGGACTTCACGAGTTAGAGGTTCACAATTTCAGAGGCATGAAGAGCTTATTTTCATGTTCAATATCTCGAAATCTGCGAAGCCTGAGACGCTTGAGCATCGAACATTGTGAAGAGATGGTTATAGTGATAGAAGACGAGGAGGAGGAGGTGGAGGAAAACGGAGAAACTCGTCTCATCTGTCTATTTCCTAATCTGGAAAAATTGTATTTGTATTGGCTACTCGACCTCAAGAGTTTCTGCGAATGGAGATGTGCTCTCGAATTGCCGTCGCTCAAGCATTTGTACATAGAACATTGTACCTACATGGATAAACTCAGATCAGGACCTCTAATTACACCAAATCTGGAAACAATAAAACTAGACGACAAGTCTCTCACTGTCACCGATAAAGACGTCAACACTGCGCTGGAGCGATACCGGATTGAAATGAAGGTACGTAACCGCTCTTTCTCTTCGATTCTTTGATATGAGGCTAAACAATTATATGTGATCAGAGGCGGTGGCTTGAATCCAGCTCCGGCTCCAGCTCCGATTCTCGCTGACACGAGTGAATTCTCATCTATGAGGTTGAGCTTATTTCTCATATTCAATTACTCCAACATCGGATACATTGGATATTTTTTTTTCAAAAAATAAAAATAAAATTTAATTTTTGTTGAGGGATGATTGAAGATGATCTTCCTCTAATCCGTTTATTTCCTGATCAGGAACCGCAAAGTCTCAATCTTCTGATGAACGCGAAAAACAAGTTACAGAAATTTCTCTCTTCCAATTTAATCTTGGAAAAAGAAGAAGGATCAATTGGGATAATATCTCTGTAGCGTGCGTGCCATTTGGAAAGCCAGGTTGACGATGATGACCGGGATCACTCGTTCTGTAAATATTTTTGAAATATTTTCTTATGATTTTATGTACAATTTCATATTTTTGCATTTTATTTCTTATTATTCAAAAGTATCTCGTGTTTGAAGTGTGAAAGGACATTAAAGTTGAATATTCTTGAGTAATCAGCGCCTAATCGTTGCCCTCGCTTAAATTTAGGCGACCAACTATGAGCACATAAGTAGGCTAGGCACCGTTTAGTTAGTTTAAGTACTCAATTTTTTAATTAAAAATAATTAAAATTCTTATAATTTTAGCTTTCATTTATTAATAAATATATATTATTGATGTTCGATTTGTGATGAAATAGAGCTCTTGCGACTTATACAATAACAACAATAAAATAAATGAAGAACAATTCGAAAAGCAAAATTCAGGATCTTATTCAGGATGAGATTATAGTGCTGAAGTACAAGAGGCGTGCTAGCATATGAGAAATTGTGTGAAATTGATCTAGTGACTCCTCTTTTATAGCTCAAGAGGAATCGTTACAACCCAAGGGAACTTAGGGAGTGGCTCCGCCTATTTGGGAGGTCATTGCGGATGGCGGCGGCTGCATCTTCTTTGGAGGTTGTTCCGCTAGGATAGGGATTATCATCCGATCAGGTGCCTCACGTGCAGGTGGTGCGAAGAGTTCGGAGGAGGTTCCTATTTTGGTGGGGTAGTTGGGTTAGAGCTTCCAGCGGTCCTCCGAATTTTGTGCTTTAGCCGGTACCCATCTTTCCAATTTCCAAGAGGGTTGTTTATGTCAGCTGGCGAGGCTCCTTGTTGGGAGGAGTAGGTCGTGTTCTTTCCGGACGACGGGTGGGTCGTGGACTATAGGTCCTTAGCCACAGTTCGTGTTTACGGAGCTTGATCTTGCGTGTAGTTCGTGTGTTGGGTCTTCGACCGAGGCTTGTGACTTTGTGGGTGGTCCTCTGCAGGCCATTTGGTCTTCGGGTCAGTGGAACGATGAGTTGGGCTTTTGCGCATGGGCCTTGGTTACTCGTGGTTAGGAGTGTGCAATCGGTCAGTTCGATTAAAAATTGATCGAAATTATGCCAATCGAATTAACCAAACTAAAAACTACAACCGACCGAAAACTATTTCAACCGAACCAAAAATCGAATCGATAATTTTGATCGGTTGTGTTCGGTTTCGGTTCCAACCAATAATAACATATTTTCAAGCATTTTTTTCGTCGGCCTAGGTGCAGCGAGCAGCAACAGTCGACTCTGGAAGTCTCAGGGCAAGTGTGGCAGCGAGCACAACAACAGTTGGCTCTCGCTCGCGGTAGGAGCAACGTGCAGCAGTCGGTTCTTGCAGGTGGCAACAGTCAACCGGGATGGCTCTTGCGGCAGGTGGTTCGCAACTCACAAACTGCCGGCCGACAAAGGATGGCTCTACTCGTGTAGTCGACGAGTTGTACTAATTTGCAATGGGGGAGGCAGCCGAGTGGGATGGGAATTGTGAAATGGGAATATTAGATTTAAAACTCCATACTGACTACCGAGAATGAAAATGGGAAACAGGGTTTAGTATTTGGGGAATATTTTTATAGAATAAGATCAATATTATATATATATATATATAGGAATTGAATCCGGTGATAAAAATTCTCTCGGTGATAAAATAATAAAGTCACTTTATTACGTTTACAATATTGCTTGATTGTGTTTTAGTTGTTGCTTGACTACAATGTTGCTTGATTGTATTTTAGTTGTTGCTTGACCATTTATTGCTTAATTGCATTTTAATTGTTGTTTGATTAGATATCATTGATTTAATTAGATCTAATGGATGAGATTCATTCTTATTTTTAATATAC
>JAPKLW010000324.1:438835-495899 GCA_026898455.1 Plectranthus barbatus
TGCGCATGACTTGTGTGGATTTATCTGTACGCATATAAACTTCAATAATTTCCCCGTTATATCACAACCTCAACCACCGGCAGCGAGTGCCCCAATCCCATTAGGATCAACCCATGAGTTCGAATCTAAAAAACACGTCGAGGATGAAATCATGGCATGTTTGAGAGATGAGGTGGGAAACATGGTGGGAATATGTGGGATGGGGGTGTAGGAAAGACTACCATGGCCAAGAGAATTGAACATAAAGCGAGGGAAGAACATTTGTTTGATGAGATTGTGATGACAGTCGTTAGTCAAAACGTAGACTTGTTGGGAACCCAAAATGATATTGCTAAATGGTTGGGTCTCAACTTGGGAGGGGGAACTCTTTCTTCTAATGCACATACCTTACGTACGAGGTTGTCTACAACCAGCAAAAATACCCTCATAGTTATAGATGATATTTGGGATGATCTCGAATTGGAGGATCTAGGAATACCCTGTGGCAGTGGGTGCGAAGTTCTGTTAACATCGAGAGATAGTGATATCTTTAACAGAATGAACGTCGACAAGGTTTATGAATTGGGAGTCTTGTCTGAAACGGAGGCGTGGCACCTCTTCAGATCGAGCGTTGGTAGTTGCGTTGATAATCAAGCTGATGCAAGGAAAGTTGTTGCAGAGTTCAGAGGTTTACCGATTGCCCTTGTAACTGTTGGTGCGGCGCTAAAGCAAAGGGACAACCCATCCATTTGGAAAGATGCATTGCTACAACTTAAATCCTCGAACCCCATACATTTGCCAAAGGTCGTGGATAAAGTTTACAAACCACTTAGGCTGAGCTACGATTTCCTAATTGGTGAGGCAAAATCCTTGTTCTTGATGTGCTGTCTATATCGCGAAGATGCTGACATCCCTATCGAGGAATTGACGATTTATGCAATGGGGTTAGACACGCTTGAAGATATCACAAGTTTCGGAGAAGCAAGAAACAGAGTTTGCTCATTAGTTGAAATGCTTAAAAGTCGTTTCTTGCTGTTAGAGGGATACGATAAATATCATGTAAAAATGCATGATGTTGTTCGTGATGTTGCCACATTCATTGCTAACGATGAAGGGCGGATCAACAACAGTGATTGTACCTGGAGATCTCCCTTCACTGGACTAAGAAGCAAGATTCTTTCAGGGTCTAATTTCCTGAGTCTCCGTCTGTTGTTGATTCATTATCAATCAATGGATAAAGAGCTAGAAATCGAAGGTGACTTTTTTCAAGGAATGAGGGAGCTCAATGTGTTGTCTATAAGACATTCTTTATTGTGTTTGCTGCCGGATTCGACAGCGTTACTGAAAAGTCTCCGAGCAATAGTTTTAGGGCCTTGTAGATCACTGGAGAGCGTATCAGTTATTGGCGAGTTGGCAAATCTCGAGATTTTCATCTGTCGTGATTGTGACTCAATTAAGTGTTTGCCAGTAGAGATGGGAAGATTAACTAGCCTGAGGTTGTTGGAACTTTCAGAATGTGAAAATCTGAAAACAATAGCCCCAGGAATTATATCGAGTTTGACCTCATTGGAGGAGCTGGTGATGAAGGGGAGCTTTGCTGAGTGGGAAGCAGAGGCGGAGGAAGGCGGAAGAAAGAAGGAGAATGCAGCATTGAGTGAGCTGGAGTCATTATCCAGGCTGACTCGGTTGGAGATTGAGATAAAGGATTCTGTATTAGCAGCTGAAAACATATGTCTTTCACCAAACATTGTTAAGTATGACATTGTTATCGGTCATCATCGGATACGCCAATATCATCCTGATCTGACCGACGAATTCTTGGCTAAGCGGTTTGAGAGGAAAATAGAGCTCAAGTTGCAACGAGACATTAATTTCGGAAACTGGCTTCATAAATGTGTTGAGGGTGCTCAATACATGCTTGTAGAAGAAAATGGGTCAGTAAATCTGGACTTGAGAGTAGCTCAGAATTTGAGGCTGTTGATATTGACTAACTGTTTGACAATGAAGAAATTGGTGAATAGTAGCAGCAGCAGTAGCAGTAGCATTTTCCCTCCCTTGGAGGTTCTGTGGGTTGAACGAAGTAGTGAGGTAGAAGAGATATGCGACACTGATGGCCCAATGCCATTGAAAAATCTCAAGAAAATCACACTGAAATATCTGCCAAAACTAGAGCATTTGTGGAAGAGTGCAGATGAGCATTACATCGTGTCGATTTTCAACAACCTTTCCTCCATACATATTAGTGGATGCCATCGGCTGCGCTGTTTATTTTCATTGACAAAGATAGGAGGGGGTTGCTTTTCACAACTAGAAAAGCTCGAGATTGAGGACTGTTATATGATGGAACAGGTATTCTTGTGGAATGAAGAAGAAGAAGAGGATGAGACGGCAGAATTCCCAAAACTGAAGTTGCTGCTTCTGCGTGCTCTGCCGAGTCTCACCAATTTGTGTGAAGGAATCGAAAACATTGAATTCCCTGTCCTAGAGGAAATCAGTGTGTGGATCTGCCCGTTGCTAAAGAATCTTGCTTCTACAGGATCGCCGGATGATGATTTTATTCGTTTGTTTCGCAAACCAGACAAGGTACCATTACCTAATCGCCATATTTGTTTGTAGTGATTTTCAAATGGAAGCTCTTATGGTACTTATATAAAAAACTGAATTGAAAGAGTTGATCGAATTAATATTATTGAACTAAGAATAATAAATAATTTGATCAAGTGAAAAAGTTACGATTAAAGGAAGAAGTTGAAAATTTATTCATCCCATGTTCTAATCTATTAACATATGTTTATGGTATCTGAAGGCAACTAAATGTCCAGTAACCTAAAAACGTGAGTCAAAAGTAATATTGATGTTGCAACTGCAGGTTAGATTTGGTAGTAGCTTAAAAGAAGTGGCCATAAATAGTGATGGAGTGAGCAGCAGAAACTGGATTTGGTGCCGTCAAATCCCAACGGCTTTTTTTGCCGGACTTCACAAGTTAGTTGTTTTCAGCTTCGGAGGCATGAAGAGTTTATTTTCATGTTCAATTTCTCGAAACCTGCAAAGTTTGAGACACCTGGAAATCTGGTTTTGTAAAGAAATGGTTACAGTGATTGAAGACGACGAGGAGGAAAACGGCGAAACTCCTCTCATCCGTCTATTTCCTAATCTGGAAACTCTGGATTTGCGTGGGCTAACAAACCTTAAGAGTTTCTGCGAATGGAGCTGCGCTCTCGAATTGCCTTCGCTCAAGGATTTGTACATAAAAGATTGCATCTACATGGACAAATTCAGATCGGGACCTCTGATTACACCAAATCTGAAAAAATTAAAAATAAACGATGAATCTCTTACCATCACCGATAAAGACGTCAACGCTACGATGGAGCGATACCGAATTGAAAGAGAGGTAAGTATTTCATTTGTCTTACATTCTTTGATTTGAGAATTGACAACTACGTGATTACCAGGAGCAGAGTAGAAGGCGGCTTGAGTCCAGCTCGAACTCGAATTCTGGCTGAGACGAAACGGAGGGGGTAATATTAATATTAAAATTGAATCCTATTTCTGAAGATGTTGACATTCAATAAGAGTGAGGTTGAGCTTATTTTTTGTATTGAATTATTCAAAATCTGTTTGAACATCACATACGTAGATATTTAATAAGATCCGTTTGTTTCCTAATCAGTAACAGCAACGTCTGATGTGATCAGCTGGAACTTAGAAGGCTGTCGATGATGATGATGACCCGTACTTGACCAGCACTCGTGTTGGAAAATCTGTCTAAGGTTTCCTCCCCCAGTAGCTTACTTGTTTAGATTATAGTTTTGGTGGATCAAATCCTAAGTCCTACCAGCATCAGTTGTCTCTACATAGCCCTAGTCTCATATGTAAAGTCCTGTTTAGGTCTTTTGAGTTGTAAGTCGCAGCTGATCAAGACTCATGCTGACACTGTTCACCAGCATGAGAAGCGCTTACCACTGGCTACTGTTCACCAGTTGGGAAAAGTCTCATCAGCAGGCGGCTGACAAAGACTCGCGCTGACACTGTTCACCAGCGGTGAGAAGTGCTTATGACTGGCTACTGTTCACCAGTTGGGAAGGGTTTCATCAGCAGGCGGCTGACAAACCTTACCAGGAGAATACGTGTTCCTACTTACACTATTCACCAGCGGTGATTTCACCAGTCATGGGAGATTCCGAGAAGAGTTGACATCTAGAGATTTGGTAGACTTTGATGATGCCAGGGCAAGTCACCAGCAGAGACTGCCAGCACAAGATCACCAGTATGATCTACCAGTCAGATGTTACCAGCAGAATTCCAGATTCTCTCTCCCCGCGTAGTAGAGACAAGAAGAAGATTCTCTGAGGAATCGACTGACAAAGGATGACTTTAAGGAAGGATAACTTAAAGTCTATCAGTCACAAGACGCCAGTCTTATTCCTCGGACTGACTAAGAGAGCCGTTCTGACACAAAGAGATCTGTGTCAGATAAAGCGGTCAAAGGTATGGTTCCTTCCGGAAAAACATACCTGCCGCCGTCAGAAGGACATCCGAGGTCTGACACCTTTCCGGATGCGTCCAAATGGCTAGAAAGTTTGAATCGGTTCCTGCGGCTATAAATACGTCGCAACTACCAACATTCAAAGCTCTTAGAGATCTATCAGATTCCACGAGCCATTGATTTCACGATTAGATATCTCTGCTCAACTACCGAAAGAACTGAAGTTATTTCGAGGCTTTTCAAAAAGCTTTCCGTGTGTTGATTTATCAAACACGAGACTTCAAGCTTAAAGTTTGTAAGTTAAAGATCTCACTTGGTGTTCTTTCTCCTTCGAGAGAGTTCACAGCAGCTCCTGTGCCTACCAGCACTTGAGTTATTACGGGCATTCTGCCGTAGAGTGTGTTACGTTCTTGGGAGAACTAAAACACCCAGCTAGCTGTGGAGGTTGAAGTGACGTGCTCGCACTCCATCAGCTGTGAAGAGCTGAAGAGGAAACCAGGACCGGGAGCGGTTGATCTAGTGAACTGGTGGACAAGGCATTCACCAGCTAGAGATAGATCGTAGGCAACCTGTAACCGATTGCTCATAGTGAAATTTCCAGTGCTTCGACTGGAGAGTGGATGTAGATCGATTGATCGAACCACTATAAATCCTTTTGTCATTTATCAGTTTTCTGCATTACATTCTGATTTAAAACCCAGCACTCACGTACTGGTGTATGTTCTGAAACTGATATAACTGTGCAAACTTGGCTAAAATACTCTAAGTATTAAGTCACCAGCTGACCAGTTGTCAGCTGCGTACTGAGTAACCAGCACCAGCTGACCAGTTGCCCGTTGTCAGCTGAGTGTAAGTAGCGTGCAAGAAAACAATCACTTAATATTATTTCCGCTGCGTATCGAAACGTTTTAAACTCTAAAAAATCGGGACCAACAACTCGTTCAGTAAATATCTTCATATGATATTTTTGCTTTTAATTTCATATATATCATGTTTGAAGTGTGAAGATTAACATTAGAGTTGCATATTCGTTGGATAATTTTACTTTTTAATGTCTAATTTATATTTTATAGAAATGAATACTATATTGGATTCTAGATTTATTTATCTGGACTCTGTAGGTTGGTAATTGGTATGGAAGATATTGTTTGTTTGTTAGTTTGATTGATGTTCACTCTTTTAAGTGTTATCAGTTACTTGAACTGGTACTACACATATATTTCAAAATAAGAGGGAAGAAGCCAATAGGTTTACCTAAAATTCTCCTGTTTGATTTCTCAGTTCTGGGAACTTGCTTTGTATAATTATGCATCATGTATCACATGTTCTAATTCATAGGATTGCTTTTCACGTGTATTCCCCTTCAAATACAAAAGATGGATCTGAGAAGGTAGTTGAAGTGTTGATGATCAATTCACCTAGTGTACCTAGTCTTTTGTTTCCAAAGGTGGGATTTGAGAGCACATATCTGAAAGATATGTGGATGTGGAAGTGTAAAACACTTTTGGGCTCTTTTTTCTGTAACAGAACATAGAATTCTGTGATGTTGCTGAAGGTATTGGTTAGTGTCCTAAACCTGTCACTTCTGCATGAAGCATTGTGGCAAAAACACCTCTGCATGCATTGTATTATTAGATCCATGACAAATTAATCAGTTTGTCTCAGCTTCCACACTTTTTGTTCAACTATGTAGTTGGCTTTCTGTATCTTCTTATGGTGATATCATTTGTATTGTGCATTGTTGCATATAGCAGAATCATGGGTCAGGGAATCTGGATTTGGGAGTAGCTCAGATTTTGAGGTGGTTGGCATTGAGAAAGTGTTTTAACAATGAAGAAATTAAATTGGTATATAGTTGCAGTTGCAGTAGCATTTTCCCTCTCTTGGAGGTTATGTGGGCTGAAAATAGTAGTGAGATAAGAAGAGAGATGCGAAATTGATGGCCCAATGGCATTGAAAAATCACACACACTGAAACGGCTGCCAAAACTAGAGCATTTGCGGAAAGACTGCACATCAGCATCACATTGTGTCGCTTCTAGACTGTAAAGATAGAAGAAAAGTCGGTTTTGAATATCAAAGTATAGTTTTATTCATCTGTAAAATTGTTATTAGAGAGGCTAAAAATACAATGATGCACTATATATACATTGCAAAGGAAGAATCTAGAAGTCATCATCTACCATCTAACTGACTAACAAACTGAAATATCTTCAACAACTATTTTGAGTTTGTTATTCATGCATGCAGCCATGCACGTGCGTAGGTTTAGCTGTTGTTCCTTTCGTGTGTGTTGCCAACTCGATATATCCTCAATAACCCCCTCCTCAAGCTGCACTTCCCATAGATGCAGCTTGGATAGTAAGTGATGGAATGTATGAACGGGTACAGTCTTGGTAAACACATCAGCAAGTTGAGACGAAGATGAAACATGCGTAGGAATGATCAATCCAGCTTTGAAGGCGTTGCGGACAACATGGCAGTCTATTTCGATATGTTTTGTGCGTTCATGGAAGACTGCATTTTCAGTAATGGATATAGCCGCTTTATTATCACAAAATAACCGGACAGGAAGCCGAACAGGACACTTGAAATCCTGAAGAAGATAAGTGATCCACTAAAGCTCATGTACAGCAGCAGCCATGGCGCGATATTCCGCTTCGGCTGTGCTGCAAGCAATTGTAGGCTGTTTCTTCGTCTTCCATGAAAGAATACAGTCACCCAAATAGATACAGATTCCAGACAAAGATTTTCGAGTAGTCTTACAAGCCCCCCAATCAGAATCAGAATAAACCCGAAGCTGAAGATTATTTGAGGATGAGTAGAAAATACCACGTGAGAGAGAGGTGGAAAGATAGCGTAGAACATGGAGAGCAGCTTGCCAATGAGAATGTCGAGGAGAATGAACAAACTGACTGATCTGCTGAACCGCATATGTGATATCCGGTCGGGTATAATTCAGATACATGAGACGACCAACCAGACGTCTTTACTGCATAGGATCATCAAGTAATGGAGATGAAGTATTATCATCCGCCAAAAAACGAAACCCTGGTGGCAAAGGAGTAGAAGACGGGGAACAGTCCAGCATATTCAGATCTTTAAGAATGTCGGTTGTGTACTTGACTGAGAAATGAATATACCATTGTCTGAACGGTTGAACTCCATGCCAAGAAAATATTTCACGACTCCGAGATCTTTGATAGTGAATAAGGAATGGAGATGAGATTTAATCTGCTCAATTAGTGGAAGACTCGAGCCTGTAATCAAGACATCATCAACATATACAATGAGGAAAACATGAGCATCACCAGAATGTAAGATAAACAAGCAAGAATCATGCGGGGACTGCAAAAACCCATATTCCAGAAGTCGGGAAGTCAGCTCAGTGTTCCATTCCCGAGATGCTTGCTTTAGGCCATAGAGGGACTTCTTCAAGCGACATACTTCACCTTCTTTAACTCTATTATATCCAGGTGGAGGCAACATATAAATTTCATCAGTAAGATGACCATGAAGGAAAGCATTATTCACATCCACTTGATGAACCGGCCAGGAATAAAGAGCAGCAAGAGCTATGAACAAACGAATAGTGACCACCTTTGTTACTGGAGAAAAAACATCAGAAAAATCCTCACCTTCAATCTGTGTAAAACCTTTTGCAACAAGGCGAGCCTTATAATGCTCAATCGATCCATCAGAATTACATTTGATCTTGTAAACCCACTTACATCCAACCGGTTGCTTTCCTGCAGGTAAGGTGGTAATATCCCAAGTATGGTTCTTCTCAAGAGCTTCAAGCTCACTATGCATTGCCTCCTGCCACTTTAGGTTAGTTCGAGCTTGATTATATGTAGTAGGTTCATGGAATGTAGATAATAAAGCAACCAAGTCAGTGAATGCACCAGCTAAAGAATCAGGAAGAGAAGGAGAATCAGTTACACAAGATAGAGTGGTTGCATAATCTTTCAACCAAGATGGAGGGTGTCTAGTTCGATTGCTTTGTCGGACAGATGGTTGATATATAGGGGAAGGAGAAGTATTAGTAGGCATAGGAGAATAAGAAGTATCTGCAGAAGAAATATCAGAAGAATCTTGTGCGGCAGAAGAAGGAGCAGGAATAGTTGGAGCTGAAACAGTTGTTTGAGTAGGAGAATCTTCAGCAGTATTGTGTGGAGGTGTATATGAAGGTAGGATAGTATTATCTGAGGCAGAAGAGATAGTGGGGAATATATTCTCATGAAAGATTACATCTCTGGAAACTATGACTCGATTAAGATCAGGTATGAATACTTTAAAACCTTTTTGAGAGGTTGGATACCCAATGAAAACCCCCGTATAAGACCTACTATCAAACTTATCAATGGAATGAGATTTAACTAAAGCATATGCAGCACAACCAAATGTTTTGAGAGATGTGTATTTAGGTACCTGATTGTGTAAGATTTGATAGGGAGACTTCCAGTTAAGGAGAGGAGTAGGAAGATGATTTATAAGGTGAGTAGCCGTGAGGACTGCATCACTCCAGAATGTTTTAGGGAGATTGGATTGTAAGAGAATGGCTCGAGCAACCTGTAATAGATGTCTATGCTTGCGTTCGACTACCCCATTTTGCTGTGGAGTGTAAGGACATGAAGTTTGATGTAAGATGCCTAGCTCAGTAAACAAGGATTGACAAGTGTTGTTTAAGAATTCTGAACCATTATCAGAACGAACGGCTTGAACAGATGCATGGAATTGTGTTTGGACATATCTGAGAAAAGCTTTGAGTGATTGAGGAACCTGTGACTTATTGGAGAGCGTGAAAGTCCAAGTACAACGGCTGAAATCATCAACTATGGTGAGAAAAAATCTATAACCAGATCTAGATATAGTACGATAAGGTCCCCATACATCAATGTGGATAAGTTGAAAGCATGAAGAACTTTTGATATAGCTGTGGGAAAATGGTTCACAATGTTGTTTGGATTTTACACATACATCACACTGGGTGAGCTCATCAATGGAAGGAAATGAAATACATGATTTGAGATGTTGGAGTACTTTATTAGAAGGATGACCAAGCCGAGCATGCCATGTGGCAACATCAATGGAAAGATTACAAGATACTATGACATAATTCAACATACAATGAGATGCAAATTTATGGTGAGCTTGCTGAATTACAGATGGCTGAAATGAAGCAGAATTGATGATATAAAGGTTCTTGAACAGACTTCCCACAGCTATGATAGATTTAGTGCTAAGGTCCTGTAAAATGCAACAAGAATCAAAGAAACAGAAGCTAATACCAGAAACAAGTGAGGTTTTGTGGACTGATAAGAGACTGAATTTGAACGAAGGTATATACATAACAGAATGCAAAGTGAGTTTGGGAGACAAGATTGAGCTGCCTGTATGAGATACACGCTGAGTACTCCCATCAGGCAAGCAAATTGGAAAAACCGAGGAAGTATGAATAGGAGAGACTATCAAATCCAAGTTAGTGCACATATGATTGGTAGCACCAGTATCTACAATCCATGATCCCATTCCTATGAGTTTATCAAGCACAGAACTAAAACAAGTGGAAATTGAGTTACCTGCGAACTCAGGAAGAACAACAACATTGACCACGGCAGCAGCGGAAGATGTAGGAGGGTCATTCCATTCCAATGGGCTATCAGACACCATGGCTGCAACATGAGGACTTTTACGTTTATTAGGATCAATCCAGTCTGGATACCCTACAATTTTGAAACACTTATCAATAGTGTGACCAGTTCGTTTGCAATGTGAACAAACAGGAGGAGAAAAATCGCGTTTCTGGGGATAACGCGGTCGATGAGTGTCGCGAGACCACTGAGGCTTGGCGTGCATAGCCACATTCTCATGACTCATATTAAAATTCTCAGATATGTGACGATTCTGCTCAGCCTTGAGCATCGTCGAATACACTCGCGTAATAGGAGGCAAAGGATCAGATAACAACACCTGATTTTTCTCAACCGAGAAAGAATCATTTAAGCCAAGCAAAAATTCCATGGATCGATCCTCTAATTTAATAGAATCAAACACAGCGGCAGCATCAGCAAGAGCTGCACGGACCCCAAGCACAAAATCAGCAGATTTACCAGCATATTTACGCGCGATGCTCTCACAATCTATACCCGGACGTAGCGCTTCCAATTGATCTGTGAGATCCTTGAGCTTACCATAGAAATCAGTCACACCTAATGTATCCTGCTTCATAACTGCAATATCGCGCTTCAACTGATACAGAAGGGAAAGATTCGTCACACTGTAACGATCCTCCAATTCACGCCATAGAACTGAAGCGGAGTTGACGTAGGCGAATTGATTAACCAACTCTTTGGAGATGGAGGATTTCAGCCAAGATAGAACCATGCAGTCGACTTTCCTCCATCTGCAAAAATATTTAGATGTAGAAGGAGGACAAACACACGATCCATCGGCAATGCCAAACTTATCCTTGGATGTTAGAGCTGTAACCGCCGCGATCCGCCACATGCGGTAATTTGCATCTGTGAGAGGAAAAGAGACCAGACTAACTCCAGGATGATCGGAGCCATGTAAAAAAAGTTGTTCTTCATAAACAGCATCATCAGATGAAGTATCAGATGAAGTAGCAGAAACCATGAATAGAATGGAATGAACACTAAATCAGGATCGAATTCCTGTGAATGATGTAAAGATAGAAGAAAAGTCAGTTTTGAATATCAAAGTATAGCTTTATTCATCTGTAAAATTGTTATTAGAGAGGCTAAAAATACAATGATGCACTATATATACATTGCAAAGGAAGAATCTAGAAGTCATCATCTACCATCTAACTGACTAACAAACTGAAATATCTTCAACAACTATTTTGAGTTTGTTATTCATGCATGCAGCCATGCACGTGCGTAGGTTTAGCTGTTGTTCCTTTCGTGTGTGTTGCCAACTCGATATATCCTTAATATAGACAACCTTTCATCCATATATATTTCTAGTTGCCATCTAATGTGCTCTTTATTTTCATAGTCAAAGACAGCAGGGGGCTGTTTTTCACAACCAGAAAAGCTCGAGATTGATTACTATGATATGATGGAACAAGTATTCTTGTGGAATGAAGCGGATGAGATGGCAGAATTCTGGAAACTGAAGTTGCTGAGTCTAGTTTATCACCAGTCTGTGTGGAGGAATCGAAATCATAGTCTGGGACTGCCCCGTTGCTAAAAAATTTTGTGTTTACTGGATCACCGGAGGATACTAAGAAGATTTTATTTATTTGTTTTGTAAACCAGATATGGTAACATACCTAGGCGCCATACTAATTACTCTCTAAATTCTCCCAGTTTCCAGGATTTTTTAGTTTTTCACTCTCTTTAAGTCATTCATTCAGTATCTGCAAAGCATGAGAGTCTTGGAAATAGACTCTTGTGAAGATATATATAATTATAGTGATTGAAGACCAAGACAAGGTGGAGGAAAACGGTGAATTCGTCTATTTCCAAATCTGGAAGCCCTGTCTTTACGCAACGCAACCTCAAGAGTTTCTGTGAATGGAGATGCGCTCTCGAATTGCCTTCACTGAAGCATGCATTTGTATATAATAGATTGTATCCACATCAACATGGACAGATTCAGATCGGCACCTCTGATTACACCAAAACTCCAAACAATACAACTAAACGATACTTATCTCACCGTCACCGACACTACGCTGGTGCGATCAGTGACAGTTTTTTCTCTTCCATTCTTTGATATGATAGCTGAAGCTTAGACAACTATACCATACCGGAGATATTGGAAATTCTACAAAAAAGATCAAAATACTTAGCATATCTTCTAGAATCGTATAGTATGTATTGTGTTATATTTTTTTCTTTCTTTTTAGGATCATTATGTATATACCTCCACTGATATTTAATTATTTATTATAATTGTTTTCAAATAAAATTAATTAGTGCCGAACTTAGATGATTGAAGAAAGATACTCTTCCTTGATCTGTTTCTTAATGAGTAACAGTTGTAAAACAAATTTTTATCTATTTAATTATTAAATGGTACTGTAGCGGATAAAATAAAAAAAATATCTCTAGCCATAGTTTGGTTTCTAACATAAAATTTCAAGAGAATCTTTAATTATCAATAGGTCTTTTGTAATTTTCCTTTCTCTCATACGGAATGAAATGAAACTACAGTAGAAAATATAATGAAATTTATAAGCATTATTTAATAACTTTAAAACATCACGGTTTCAAAAGTAATGGCTCCTTAAAAAAAAATAAGGATGTGTATAACCATTTAATTATTCAAGAATATTTGACTATGATTAAATATAAATAATTAGGAAATTAGTTAAAATGATAAATTGACAAGAAGACTAGCCACGAGGTCCTGTATGAAGAAGGCCTTTAACCTCTGAGTAACCCTAGAAGCCACCGGCTCCACAATGTGCTGAGCCACGCGATCAGTTACTGGCTGCATGAGTCTATCTACCACTGACTGAATAAGTCGTTGAGCCTTTGGATCAATCGTGCAATCTAACAATGGATGCACAAGTCGCTCTGCTAGTGGATTCATGAGGCGATCTGCAAGTGGATCCAGGAGCCGATCTGCTATAACAACTGATAGAGGGCATCGTCGTGCAACTCGAACCATGAAGGCCGTCCAGTCTGAAAAGATAATAAAACAAATAAAATTATAAACCAGTATGTGAACAATAAATCTAAACACAAGTACCTCTACAGGCTCTGCGGATGAGGAACTCCGCGAGCGCTTCGTAGCCGAGCGTCGAGGTGGAAGCTCAGTATGCTCAAAAGAAGAACGGATGGGAATGCTGGTCTGAGGCGATGGCTGCCGCTGTGGCGCCGGCTGCTGCTGAACCCTCCTAGAGGAAGACCTGGAAGTGGTGGCAGAAGATCGTCGAGAGGATGATCGTCGGGGTTTCAACCCCCTATAAGGAATAAATCTACGCCTCAACGATTTCTCAGCCTTCTGCAGACTGAGCCAACTCTTATAAACAGCTTTCTCGTCAATCGGATGCAGTGAAGTACTGCACTCATGCTGAAAACAAAGACAAATCAAATAAAATATACAATATTTAATCATATTATAATTATTCAAAATCATAAACAATAATTACCTCTTGTGTGAAAAAATCAGTGAAGTCAGCGTCCTGTATATAAAGAGGTCTCCACATCAAACGCCGAGGGATAGTCCCCACTGCATACTGCGCATCGCACATAAGGCTGTCAGATCAGGGATCACCTCGTAGGACCATGCTTGCGAAATAATGTAAATAATTAACAATTCTAGTCTTTTATAAATTAAAATTAAAAATTACAAACAATTACCTCCAACACCCAAAGAGGGTCGTATATATGCACTAAGGGCACATTATCAGTCCTTGAAGATGTGACGATATACATATGATGCAGCCCCAAGGGAATGTCCTTCACTCGTGAGGTTTCTCCACCAATGTATAAACTCAGGGGTCTACGTGACGTTTCTCATCCAAGCATATCAGCATACGGTAAACAAACAGAATCTGAGCGATTTTCACGTAATCATCATAAGAACCGCTTAGGACGAGGTTCGTCCTCATAAAGTCAATGTGTAATTCATCTACAGTAGGCAATGACTTTTAGTGAGAATACAAACACCCATCTTCCGGCAAATCATGCGCCTTAGTAGGGTCAAAACCCGAATTACCGAACCGTAGCCCGATCATCAAACAAAACTCTTCAGCACAAAGTCGAATATTGGTTTAACCAACACGAAACCACAGCTCATTCTCAGTTTCTTCCACATCAATCTCGTGCATGATCAGAGCCCATGTAGCACGTATCGATAGGGGTGGGACGGTACGGTATACCGAAAAAATTTTGCCATACCGTTTACCGTACTGAACTTTACGGTATGAAAAAATGCATACCGTTACCGTACCGTACCGAAATTTTACGGTATACCGTGATATACCGTAACGGCATACTGTACCGTACTGAATATTATTAATTAAAATAATATATAAATATTAATAAAATTATTATTTAATTAAAAAATGAGTTCCAATGCAACTTCTCACCGGCTATGTGGTCGACAACCTTGTCCCGATTACCACCAAATTGATGGTTTAGGTAATAACACTAATTAGCTATACAAAGATGTATTTTATAGGCAACTCAATTCATTTGTATTTGATAATTAACCAATGTGGGATATCAAAATGGGTGCTCATTTATAGATGCTTTCGTTTGTTTGTTTTATTCTTTATCAAGGTGGGTTGTGGAATACTTTATTATGTAGGATAATAACTGTAAAAAAGTTACTTATTTTGTTGTTATTTTTTCTTCTAACCATATTCTTTTTAAAATTATTTATTATTATTATTTTCTTCTAACTCAATTTTTGATTACATGTCATGCGATTTTATCAACTCACTACTTTTTTAGTTTTTTATCATCATCAAACTAAAATTGTTAACTTCTATCAAACTAAAATTGTTATTGTCTATTTTTATTATATTCTATCATTCTACAAGTGCAATAATATAATATAATTTTTTTTAATAACTATACACAACTAAGTAAAATGCCCATATATATCAAAATGTTAAATGAAAGGAAATGAAATTGTGAATCATTATAATATCAAAATATGTCTTAACACTAATATTATTTATGTTCAAATAATAACTTTTCAATATAACAAAACAATTATGATAATTTACATCATAACAATATAACTATAACAAAATAAATATTAAACATAAAATAATAATGTACTAATAATTATTAGAATTTCAATCTAGGTGTTATTCTTAAAATGTCTCAATAACAAAAATAAGTTGAACGATGGAGAATAAAGAATTAAAATTAGAAAAGTACTAGATATGAACATTTATTAAAATAAATATATAGGATAAATACTATTATATATGAATAATATTATATTATTTAAAATAAAAATAATATTTATTTATTCGGTACGGTATATAGACGGTATACCCTATATTTTAGAATCTCATACCGTTATCGTACCGTAGATTTTCGGTACTGTATTATACTGTACCGTTAATGACGGTATATCAAGATTTCGATATTTTTGATAATTTTTCGATACGATATGTACGGTATATCGGTATTTCAATATTTTTTTCCACCCCTACGTATCGATCTCTTCTTCCACCGGAAAGAGAGAAATTCACCGAACGGTCTTTCCCTAAATAACTCAAAAAATTAATCTTCGAAGCCCATCAATTTGAACCGAATATTCTCAAGAATGTCCCTAAATAAAACGGCTCTTGGTCAAGAATCAATTGCTTCGGCTTCGCCGAACTCAGAAGAAATTCGGACGAAAGCTGGGGGCTATTATTGTGACCCAAAAATGAGCATGTCCATTTCCGAGTCCATCAAAGAAGAAAATTCAAATAAGAAGCCCAAAAATTCAAAATAAAATGCTCCAAGGCAAGCTCTTCAATCAACTAATGTTTGGCCGAACCACTTCATGGCCGAAGTAAGTCGTTCGATCAAGATATCAAGCCAAGTTATTGAAGACTATCGAGGTGAAGCGAAAGCAACTCAACCAAACGGACGCGACTGTTCTAGCTATCATTTTAGTTGAAGAGTTGTAACTTTTCATTTAAAGTCACATCCATTGTATTCAATCCCTATAAATAGGGTTTCATTTATCGTAGAAAAAACATTAAATTTAGCAATAAATATATATATATATTAAAGCAAATGAGTTCTACTAGCGCCAATATCTTATCTATTTTTCATTTCACTTCTAAATTATTTTATTAAGTATTCTTATAAAAGTCGAACCACAATATTTGAGCATTAACAATAATGATCCTAAATATATAGCCATATTTATATAAAAAAAAATTTAAAAAAAAACAATCATCAATGAGGTATTTGTAAACTACAATATGTAGATTGACATCAAGAAACGAATTGACATATTTGGGCATTTGGCATTCACCTTGTCCCATTAATTGCTTAGAGTTGAGGCGTTAGTAGATCAAACTATTTGTCAAAAAGTTGTTTATTTTTCACCAAAAAATTTAAGGCCGGGGTGGGGGTTGGAATAAAGAAGATCTTTACCATTAACACCATCTATCTTACAAACAATAAAGTTACATAGATGGTAAAAATCAAGTTTTAGTTTTGGCAAAAGAAAATGATATCCTAAATTTTAACAAGATTTTTTATTTGACGGAGCTTTACTTTAAGAGTTATATATATTTAAATGCTATTTTTTTAAATTAAGACTCTAAATTAAAATTATACAAATAGAACTGAAATATCACATTTTATTTTTTTAAAGGGACGGTAAGAAAGAAAAACATGACTCAATTTAGAACGTCCCTAAAAATAATTATATTTATATTAATGAATGAGAAGAACATGAATGTGTTCAAATATTTTTTTTTAAAACAAAGATCTCTTTTAAAACAAATCGAGCTATGATTGAGTAAATCCACTAATTCTGTAATTCACCATAAAAAAAAAAATGCAAAATGGGAAGAGAATAGAGATGCGCAAAATGAAATATATCCATCCCAAATTAAATAACAATATTTCTTAAAATATAGTGTCTATGAAACATTCAAGATCTAGTATACCAATTCTATATCCAATTAATTATAACTTGATGATGCCTATAACATCATCCAATTTCCTAAAATTAGAGAAAATGTTGACTTAAAAAAATGGTCACAACCCCAAACAACCTTATTTATAAAGTAAAAAATTTATTAAACTCCAATAACTCGATGAATTTGTCAGCATATTTTTGTAAATTGTTACATATTATTTCTACACGTTTACGTAATTCACTACATACATACATGTGACATGTATTCGAATAGAGTTTCATAGCACACCACCTACCTATTATAAAGACTGAATCTTTTTCTATATTTATCATATATGAATAAATAAATGTCATAATATTATCCAAAACCCTCAACCACAAACCACATAGTATTAATGATAACAAACCGTGTATGCTTTTGTAATGCAAACATTGTTTGTTTCTGGCTCATGGGAAAATATTTCAATTTAATTTGGTCTATAAATAGAGGTGATCAAACTCTATGATTCTCATCACATCCTACTTGAAAAAATCTTCTAAAATTATGATCAAAATGAGGGCCATATCCTATGTTTTCTTCGCCACCCTTCTTGCCCTTACTCTCATCTCCTTTGTTGCATGCAACGATTCAACTCAAGACGAGATCAAAAGTGAGTTCGACCTAACTCGACAAAATAAGCTAATTAATTAATTTTAGATTTTCTTTTTACTAGTGTTGAGTCATGTGTGGATGCAGGTGATGAAGCGAATCATGTTTCTGATCAGAAGTATTATGGCGGTGGCGGATGGGGTGGACCAGGTGGTGGAGGCGGATGGGGTGGATGGGGCGGTTATGGCGGCGGTGGCTGGGGCGGTCGAGGTGGTGGATGGGGTTGGGGCGGAGGTGGTCCTGGTGGCGGATGGGGTGGAGGCGGTGGTGGCTGGGGTGGTGGAGGCTGTCGGTGGGGCTGCTGTGGCCGCGGTTACTACGGTGGCGGCGGGTGCAAGAGGTGCTGCTACACTGCTCAAGAAGCATTAGCTTACATGCAAAATGAAGTGAAGCCATGAAAGTACCACAAATAATATATGTGACATATATATGTGGAATAATTTAAATAAAAAATAATAGAAACTACACTATGATGAATATGGTTTTGCCAATTTTCTCTTTCTTTTTGTATGAGTGAAAAAAGAAATACTGCAATAAATATCACTTTTTCATTCCTAGCTAGACTGCTTAAACTTTAATATTATTACAATTTTATGCTGGATAATTTGCATAATTTTATTTTTTGAAACTCCCTCCGTCCCAGGACACTCGCAACGTTTTCTTTTTTGGTCCGTCCCGGTACACTTGCAACATTTCCTTTTTTGGAAAGTTTTTATTAATTAAGGCAAAAACTTGCGTTAGGCAGGCCTAAACGGTTTAGACGGGTTTTATCCTACCCAAATGGGTTCACCCATCCTAAATAGGGTATATTATATGGGTTTGGGCTTGGGTTAATGGATAAAACCCGCTTAAAGCTTGGGTTAATGGATAAAACCCGCCTAAATCGTTTAGGCCTGCCTAACCCAAGACCATCCCATTAATTAATCACCCACTAAACCTAATCTACTCCTACCCCACTGTCTCTCATACTCTACTATCTCTCCTAATCATTAACCTACTAACCCTACTTCACTGTCTCTCTTAATCTCCGCGCACGAACAAACGTTTCAAGAGACCCGGAACGGAGGGAGTACTTTACTAATTCTAATTAATTAAAAGGATATGAAAACTAGGTTTCATCTATCGATAGATATTTCAATGATTGATATGTTTAATATAATATGGTCAATAATTTATTTGATTGATGAACATTTTATTTACAATAGAGGAAAAATTGAATTGGAATATATGGAGACTACTTTTCCCACTCCTCACAAGTTACAAGAAGTAAAAATAAATATTAAACATATCGAAGTGAATGAGCAAGTGGTAAAGTGCTTTGTCTTGCGTAAGCAAGGTAAATGTATGTCTAAATAATTATAGTTTCGAATGAATTTAGACTTGCTTGGTTTCTAATTTCAACCGAGAAGGCAAGCCAAGAGCTATTTGTGGTGGTGTGGGCGATATGATACGTCTGAGCCCATGTTGTAAGAGCCCAATCTCATAGCACAAATAATTATAATTAAAGGCCCAAAATATTTCGGTGTTTTTATGTCTAGTACTAGTATATATGTAGTTTTGTAATGGCGACATAATTAACAAGGAAATTGAATCATGAATTCCTTCTCGAATCTAGAAAGAGCAGCTTGAAGCAAGTGGCAATGGCAGTGTGAAAGCCTACTTGAGTAGTGCGTGGATCTATGCTTCGTCTCTCTTATCTTCTTCATTATATTTCTTGGAGTCTGAGCTCGCTCGAACAAATGTCTCTTTATCTTGATATGATTTGTGATCCTATCATTACGTACTAGTGCGAAAAAGATTCCGATTGCTAGTGGATTCATAAATTTCTCCTAGAGTACTGTCCCTCAAATTTTAAATGATTAAAAAGAGATACAATTATATATATATATACATATAGACTCATCTTTATCTTTAGTCTTTTCAAACCATCTTCTTCCGTATTTTCAGTTCCTTCTTTCTCTTTATGACTCACGTGTGAAGGAATCATCTTATAAAAATATCTAATCACCATTTTATTAAAGCAAAAAAAAAATATCAATCACGGATGCTGGAGCCCCTTCTCTCCATATAGATCAGCCATTGGGTATGGGTTGTGTCGAAAAAATTTCACATGAGAAACAGGGATATCAATGTTAATGAATTAGAATGATTGTTCGTCCGAAATCAGAATAATTAAGTATGCAATGAAACTTTTAAACGATATTGCACTTCTGAAAACCGACTTCCAGATGCAGTTTTCAGTTTCTAGAAAACTCATTTTAGCTCGAAGTTGGTTTAAGTTTTAGTTCAAGTATATACTTCAATACTTAGAAGGTATTGAAGGTTGTAAAGTAAGTACGAAAACTTAAGTGCAGAAACTTAAATAAAGCAGTAAATGACACAAGATATTTTATAGTGGTTCGGAGCCTCAAGTTCTACGTCCACTCTTCTTAACTTAATCAGAAATTCATTAAGAAACAAAATACAAGCTTTCTCACGATCTATACTAGCCCGTCGAAATCCTCCGTCCTTCAGTTTGCTAGGTCATTCGCCCAAAAACTTGATATGCTCCTTTTTCAGTTTGAAATGAGGACGCACCCCGCAGCCTTCAATCTGAATGGTTGGATGTTTGCAGTTCTTCCCTGAACCTCAGTTGGTTGGCAAAGCACGTCTAAATCAGTACTCCATAGTAGAATATTGACTATTGTGAAAGTAATAAACACCAAATAGGTAACTTAAACTTAGAAAGTTTTAAGTCTCATGTTCTTGGACAGACACACGGAATAATAGCTTGAGCAAAGATGTTAAGCCTCGTGAATAACACGGAGTGTTCATAGACTTTTTTTTAGAGCTTTTGAGATTGCACTTTGACAGAGTTTCAGCTAAGTTTTTTGTGAGATTCATGTATTTTTCTGTCGAAGTGACCTCCTATTTATAGCAGATGTCTCGACAATTTTATTTTTTGTCCGTTAGAGACCAAGATTGAGTCATCCAATCATAGACCATTCTCCTTTGGTCTGCTCTGCTCTGAAATATACATTTGTAGTGTACTTTCACCTGCTCTTATCAGACTCAGTTTCAGTACGAGGATCTTAACTTATGTTTCCTCGTACTGAATCATTGTTGATACTTAAAGAAATTTTCGATATAACTTTGAGCTCCACTTGAATTCATTTTGTCTCCTTGAGTTTCACGTGCTCTCTTTAAACTCTGAAACTGAAAACTGAAATTCCTAAGTTTCAGTTTAAAGTTTCTGGTCTCTTTGGTGAAAATTTAGTTTTCAGAACTGAGTTTCTGGACATTTCAAGTTTCTTCAAATCTTCAAACTAAGTTCAGAAACTTGATTTTCGGACTTCTCGAGCTTTGGCTTCTCTGATTTCCTTCTTTAGAAATTAAGTTTCTATTTGCTCGATCTTCAAATTCTAAGTTTTTAGTTTCTATTACAATTCAATAAATCCTATACAATAATTACATAAAGAAACACTCTAGAAACTTAAAATTAGTTTTGACGCACCAACATATCAAAATAAAAGAGTAACCTGAAACTTAGTTCCTAACAATAATTATTTATAAAAAGCTTTAATATATTTTCTAGAAATAGTAATTTTCTTACTCCCTAGTTACCTAATTCATGTACAATATCAATGTATGTCTAATTTTTTGTCCAAATCTTTTATTTTATTTCTTTTTTCAAATTTCTTTGTCGCCTGACTCTAAGTTTTATCATATAATTAGTGAAAAATACAGAATATTATATTAATTCACATTCATATGATTTATTAAAATATAACTTAAAACAACAATGTCATACTCTTTTGGAAAAATACACTTTCTTTTTAAAGGTATAAAAATGCAAATAGACACATAAACTAAAGTTACACATTAAAGTAGGGACGTACAAAAAATTTTCAACAAGAATAAAGACCTAACATTAAATATCACAAGATACTTTTTTGATGCAATCTCAACTACTGATTTTATTTTATTAATTACTTTAAGAATTAAGCTACAGGTGTGCTCCCATCCAACTAATTAATCATAGATTTCATCTTAATAAATGAGATTTATGGCTAGATTTCTTTCAATACGATAAAATAGAATTTGTGAAATTTAGCTTTTCATATTTAACGGGTTAGATTATAAATCATGTATTGAACAAAATTTATCTTTCATCATCGAACGCATGCAGAAATTAGAACCAACTATTTTCATCTAAAATCTTGAAATTTAATCCAAGCCCTCTTGGCAAATTCTTATATAATCAAGCTTTATATGGCGCAGTCTTAAATATTATGTACTTTTCTTGGACAAATCAGCCATGTTGCATTGACCATCAAACTAACTAACAATAGATTTATTAATAACAATAATGAGCCTTTAATTTAATGTAATAATGATTTTTGACTTATTTAATGTATTTATTATCTTAACGTGAGATTGCCAATTACATATTTAACCCCTGATTAAAAGTTTTGGACTTTATTAAGTAATGCAATTTTTAAAGCCCAAATCAGAACTATCAAGACAGTGCCATAAAAGGCGTAGCTCTGAAAGTGTTTTATCAAAAATTAAATAAATTTATTTTTATTTTAAAAAATCACATACTATTTCAATTGGACTTACTATTGAAGACTTAAGAATTTCTTTATTGTAAAAATTACCGTCTTCAAGTCAATCGGTTAACTTTTTAGAATATATTCGTGATTAATGGAGAAATACAGGCGTTTTATTTGAAACAAATTAAGAAATTTGTGTTTTAAATTATACTCCCTCTGTCCCAATATAATAATCCCATTTCAAAATGGTACAATAACCAATGTTTGTGAGTGTAGTGAAATTAATATTTTATTGGTGAGTGTAAAAAAATTTGCTATTTTAAGAAATGTGACTAATGAATGGGACAAACTAATAAGGAAAGTGGGACTAATAAATTGGGACGGAGGGAGTAGAAATATACTCCCTCCGTCCCGAAACAATTGTCCTGTTTCATTTCGGCACAGAGACCAAGACAAGTGTAATAAGGGGTTTTAATGGTACAATTAGTAAAGTGATTAAGACTTAATTAAAAAAAAAAACCCAAAAATTCGACTTTAACCCTCTCTTCCCACAGTCGAAGTTAAACATTAATGAACCAACATATGAGCAGAACCAACAAAGGAGCATAAACCAACATAACCGAACCAACATAGGGTCAAAACAGCATATGAGCAGAAGCAGCATATGAGTAGATCCAACAAAGGGGCAAAAACCAACAATACCGAACCAACAAATGATCAAAACCAACAAATGAGCATATCCAACAGAGGGTCCAAAACCAACATAACCGTACAAACAATTGAGCAGACAGAGCATATATCCACAGATCAAACATAGGAGCAGATCCATCAAAAATGAACCAACATAGGAGCAGATCCATAATAACCGAACAAAATGGCAAGATAGCACCTGATATCTGGAAATTGACATTTCCAGAAGCCACGAAGAACTTCCCTCCGCATTCTCCAAAATTTGCGCAGAACCTCCTCTTATTCATTCGCCATCTCCGCATCCTCTTTTGGCCCGCTCAGTGGACCATGAAAATCAACCCGGTCATCAGCCCCTACAGCGTCCTCAGTCCCGGCGGCATCGACATCGGGGGAAACTGTCACCAGCAACGGATCTGCGATAGACGGCGAGAGGAGCGGGTAGAAGCCATCACCAGCAACGGTATCAGAGGACGGCGAGAGGAGCGGCAGATCTGCGGTAAAAGCCGGAAAGAGAGATGCTTCCCCGAGTGAAACGTCGTCACCAGCAACGGTATCAGAGGACGGCGAGAGGAGCGGGTACGAGGTTTCAGAAAAGGGAGAAATAGGGTTCGTCATTGCGGGGAGAGGTGCGGGGCAAATGAATCGGAGGCGGAGGAGATGGAGGTGAGGGGGAGAGCGGCGCACGGCGATGAAGCCGAAGTAGGGTTTCGTCGCAAGAGAGAGAGAGAAAATGAGAGAGGAGACGGATGCGGCGCAAACACCAAAATGAGAAGGTGTATGCGAAATTAGGGTTGTGGGGGGGGCGGAGGGTTGATTGCAGAGGAGGTGGGGAGAGCGGCGCACGGCGATGAAGCCGAAGTAGGGTTTCGTCGCGAGAGAGAGAGAGAAAATGAGAGAGGAGACGGATGCGGCGCACACACCAAAATGAGAAGGTGTGTGCGAAATTAGGGTTGGGGGGAGGGTAGATTAAAAAAATCGATTAACTGGTTTAATTAAAGATTGGTTAATTAGGATTAAGAATCCCTAATTTTTTCTATTTCGGGAATACAAGACAATTGTTTGGGACAGACCAAAAAGAAAAACATGACAATTGTTTCGGGACGGAGGGAGTATTATAATTAGATAAAATAGTGTACTCTTTTGGCCATTACACCTAATTGCTTCTAGCAGAATTGAAGTAACGAAGGATAAAATGGTCATTACGATTTAAAAAAGCATTATGTGTCAACGTTCCAGATAGGCGGCGGTGGAAAGGGAAAAGTCAAGTCTTAATTATTGTGTCCAATTCAAGACAAATGTCATAAATTAGCAATTAGCCCCACAAGATTTTAGAATCTCAAATGTTCCCATTTTATTATATTCCCTTAATTGCTTAATTTCCCCAAATGTTTTTAAATGTGCAACATAATCCTAATGGACTGTATGACTACTCAAATTACAACATTTTTCTATTTTTAGAAATTATTTAACATGTTAATCCATTATTTATAAGCCAAATTAATATTTTTAATTGTAATGCCGATTCATCGAAGTATGATATAATTGAAATTATCGTGTAAGCATTAAAAAGTATTTATGTGTACTCGATTGGAAATAGAGATAAGTGGAGGGGGTTGATGCAGCAAAGTCTGAGAATGAATTTTGTAAAGTTGCCAAAAGCAATAAACAATGGAGAAGGCTTTGAAAAGTGGAAAATATGCTTCCGATGATAATGACGCCTAGCTTGGAATGATCCGAACGTCACGTCTCTCAATCGCCATAAACAATTGCTAAAATCATTATACAAACAAGCTCAACCACAAACGGGACCCTGGAATTTTGTGCTCGAAACAGTCTCCATTAAGGGCAAGAGATTTCTAGAAAGAATCAAAGTTTAGTTTTCAAATATCGCTTCATTTATTAATTTGAAAGTAATAAATTTTCCAGTCCTGTGCGTTTTTGCTTCAAGATTCTCGTGCTTTGACTAAGTATTGGCACCTGGGTTTTGCCCGCTTGTTCGAGGGGTTTCTGAAATTTCAAAAATTTTCCACACCAAGTTAATGTGAAAAGGGTTTATGGGGTTTTGTCATTTATTCAGTAGGTTCGATTAGGCGTGTTTGATTTGTGTTTGAACTGGGGTTCTAGTAAATTTCTGTGAGTTTCAAAGTTTTGGTGTTGGTATTGGTATTGGTATTGGTATTGGAAACTAACTGACGTTCTGATTTGTGGGCCAAAACTAGATTTGAGTTGAGACACTGTTTTTTTTCTTAGCTGCCTTTTTGTGGTTTATTTTTGTTTCTATATATGGGTTTTAAGCATTGAAGTGGTGATGATGATTTATGGGTAGTAGAAGGATCAACTCTAGTGCAGAGGATAGCCGAAGTGTCAACACAGGGATGCCAAGCTTCATTTCACATACTCCAATTTCCAATCCCATGTAATCTCTCTCCCCCTCTTATTATATTGTGGTAATTGATGTTGGTATGGCTCTACATGCTTCAGACTTGAAACCACATTCATTTTGATCAATAAAGGAAGGGGTCGGGAATAAACAAAAAGAAATAAAATTAAAAGGTTATGTACTCGCAGTACTTGATTGTCTTCTATTTTTAGCGTAAGAATAAGGACTTCATTTGGCATTGCCAATTCACCAAGTTTAGTTGTATTGATATAGCGTCATTTTAGTTCGTTCAATCAAATTTGTTGCTGTCTAAGAAGTTCTTCTGTGTTAATTTTCTTGTTCTAATTCTAAACTGTATCAGTTCTTCTGCTTGTAAATTGATTGAGGAATAAAAATAGTTAAGTGTGAGGCCGATCTGAAGGTATGAACTTAATAGGGTAAATGTGATTCTTTATAGGTTTTGATTCTAAACCATATCAATTCTTCAGCTTGTAAATTGATTGAGGAATAAATATAGTTAAGTGTGAGGTGGATCTGAAGGGACGAACTTAATAGGGTAAATGTGATTCTTTATAGGTTTTGGATCTTGAAACCAAGCTAATTTTTGCCCCCTTGGATTACCATTGAAAAGGGTAGATGCATCTGTCTGGTTTTAGGACTTTGGAAGATATACACGAGTTTCTTATCTACTATTAGTGCCTTAGCGCTGCAATTCTGCACAAGTGCAATCCAACTCAAAGAAGTGTGAGGCCAAAGGGCCCTTATCTGTTATGGTTCCAAGCGGAAATGGAGTTAAGATTTGATCTTTTACATGTTTAGTTGATCTCATAAATTTGATTTGATTTAGTTTTTTGGCTAACTGATAACATGATTGGGGCGCAACGGATCTTTATAACTCTGTCCGAACTATATACATCCACTGTGCTCAAGAGTAGAACATTTCTGTTGTTAACATTGTCTTATTTTTAGTATAGTATAAAAATTTGACATTGTTCACAATGTTGGATCCGACACGATATAACTTCTTAGGCAAGTTGGAAGAGAATACAGTGTTTTCTTGACATCTTCTCAGGTTATCTGTCTTCCTTAGTTTTGGGTCATAAATAGTTGAGGAAAATTCTTATAGCCTCTTGGCCCTCTTCAATTATTACTCTTTGGTAGCTTATGTCAAATTATAAAGCTGCAGGGGTGCAGAAGGAAATGCAACTCAATCTTCGCAACTTCCAAATTATGGGGTCCTTGAACAATATCTTGGGTTTCGGATTGGGGATCCTGCTAATGTTGGCCGAAGTAATTCTCCTAACTCTTTCCGTTTCTAATCTTGCAATTGTTGACTTTGCTTTTGGTATTCTTGTTCATCAAGCTTCAACAAGACTAAAACCTATGAGTTATTTTTCTTGTAATAAAGTAGTTCTGAATTGTCACAATGATACTATTATTTAAGTTAAATCCAAGTCCGTCAGGGCTGATCGTTCCGCGCGAACATGCCTCACTGGGGATTTAGTAATAGAAGGGGAAGGTTAAGTCTTACATAAGATAATATTTAATTATATTATTTCTCTTGTGGGATTTGGATTCCATATCTGTTCCTAACATGTTTTTCCCAATTCAGGTTCAGTATTTAATCCAAGTATGAATAGCCAATCAGTAGGCCCTGATGTCCAGTCCGGTGTATTCAATAAGGTAATGATCACTTCATTTAGGTGTCAATGTCTCATTTTCAAGCATTGTGAGTTTACTACATGTCTGATATCTGTTTGCCCATACAGACTTTTGGCTCACCCAATACAAATTTTTCAGCAGCTCAACTAAGCTCCCAAGCGGTGCAATTGCAAAAGGGGCCTCAGCCAAATCTTCTATCAACTTCTGGTGGTCAACATGAAAACTGGGGAGAATCCAACATGGCAGAATCCAGTTCTCGGACTGACACGTCAACGGATGTGGACCCTGATGACAAAAACCAGAAGGTCTCTTTTATTTTTCACTTTGTACAGAGTATTTGGAGTCTACCAAAAAGGCTCTGTGTCTTTGGCTGTAGTTAAAAAGTTGCATCATATCAATTTGATTTGTCAACTTAATGGAGTAAATTTCATTTCCATTTTTTTTTTCTGTGACTGATGAGTTTGTCCTCCCTCTCCCTCTCTGCAGTTTGATATGGTCCAATCCGCCGCTGTTGTTGGGGTTTCAGATTCCAGTGATAAATCGAAAGAAAAAACCTCTGATCAGAAGGTGGGCAGTTAGTACTTGTTGTCCATTCCTCATTTTGATAAATTAGATTGTTGATTTATTTTCCATGATATATGCAGACAATGAGAAGGCTTGCCCAAAACCGTGAAGCTGCTAGGAAAAGCAGACTAAGGAAGAAAGTAGGTTTTCTCCTCGGTGCTTAATGGTTAGGACTTCGAGTAATCGAATCAAAATAGCGCTTACGGGCTTCGTTTACTTTCCAGGCGTATGTACAACAGCTGGAGAACAGCAGGCTGAAGCTAACTCAACTCGAGCAGGAACTACAACGAGCACGTCAGCAGGGCATTTTCATTTCAAACACTGGAGATCAATCTCATGCTGGGAGTGCCAATGGTTGATTTATTTCACCTTAATACAAAAAAAGTGAAAAACACGAAACACTGTCGATTTTTGACCTTGGCTTGTTATATGGTTGCAGGGGCTTTGGCTTTTGATGTGGAGTATGGGCGGTGGATGGAAGAGCAGAACAAACTTATTACTGAGCTGAGGACGGCAGTCAATTCACATTCTAGCGACTCGGAGCTTCGTATTATTTTCGATAATGTGACGACACATTTCTATGACGTATTCAGGCTGAAAGGTAACGCATCCAAGGTTGACGTGTTCCACATCTTATCAGGAATGTGGAAAACACCTGCAGAGAGGTGTTTCATGTGGCTTGGCGGTTTTCGCCCTTCCGAGCTTCTCAAGGTGTGTCCCCCTCCTTACATCATAGGTCGCTCCTTCCAGTCAGAGGCTACAATGTGTATACTTGTATTCCATTGTTAACGACATTTGATGGGTGTGCAGCTTCTGGTGAACCAGCTGGAGCCTCTGACGGAGCAGCAGTTGACGGGGATATACAATTTGCGGGAGTCATCTCACCAAGCAGAGGATGCCCTTTCACAGGGTATGGATGCATTGCAACAATCACTAGCGGAGACTCTTGCCAATGGCACCTCAGGGCCCGAGGGTTCGTCTGGAAACGTCGCCAATTATATGGGTCAGATGGCCATGGCAATGGGGAAGTTGGGTACACTTGAAGGTTTTCTACGGCAGGTGATCTATTTTTATTTGTAATTTTACCTTACCTTCTCCGCAATAAAATAAATCGATGAAACAGAAAATGGATGAGCTTCTTTGGCTGATCTCTCATCCTAATTGGTCTAGGCTGACAACCTCCGGCAACAAACTCTGCAACAAATGCACCGGGTGTTGACAACCAGACAATCAGCTCGAGCTCTGCTCTTGATACACGATTATTTCTCGAGGCTTCGAGCTCTCAGCTCTCTTTGGCTAGCTAGGCCACGCGAATGAGGTATGATCTCGGCGGTAGGTTTCAGATGGATTGATACAAACGGAGATGGAGATCGGACTAGACTTGGCTCGAGGCTCGTCGATGCCGCCTGTAGACTCGTGTGTTGTGAGATATGGTGTAAAATTTGTGCTTGTGTTTTGTGAATTCTTGTGGCAAAGTAGTAGAGAAGTCAATAATCTTTATTGTGGTTGTATTGTTGGAATAAGCCATTTCAACGTCTACTTATAGATACATACATGTAAAATAAATTCATTTACTGTTGGATTTATTTTATGATTCTAATTTACAACAAAATTCGTCTCTCACCCCTCTCATTCTTCCATTTCATGCTAGCTTTCAAATTTCAAATAATTTGCCTTCATCCACCAGGATTAAAAATGTTGCAATCGTGCCTTATTTCGGTGCAATGGTATAATTATTCTACCTATGATCAAAAAGATCATAGATTTTGAGCTTTTTGATCA
This sequence comes from Plectranthus barbatus, assembly GCA_026898455.1. Classification (NCBI taxonomy): domain Eukaryota; kingdom Viridiplantae; phylum Streptophyta; class Magnoliopsida; order Lamiales; family Lamiaceae; genus Plectranthus; species Plectranthus barbatus. The sequence continues at coordinate 468,153 of JAPKLW010000324.1, forward strand.
TAGATTTTGAGCTTCCATAGGGACATACTAAAAAGTTCTCTTTTAACGGTTTTTGTGAGATTTTAAAATTCCACGCAGAAAAAATGGTTTTATTTTCTCTATCTCAAAAAATAAAATTAAAAACTGGTTATATTTTCAAACAACTTTTTGGTCAAATTGAGTTGTAGAAAACTATATATATATTTTTTTTTGCATCAAAATAAATTTTACTATAATCGATATCTCGATTATTAATTAATAATTTTAAAGTATATATTGATTTGATGAATTTAAAAGTGAATTCATTTCTATTTAATGTATATTTTATTTTTAATACTTGGAGGCCCATTTAATGTAAAACAAGACCAGGCCCACAACATACAAATTTCTATTCAGAGAAAAACACGTATGGCGATAGAAGGGCTTCTCTTTTGGACCTCGGGGGAAAGCGACTCCAGTTTCCTCCGGCGACGGCAAGACCTCCGATAAACTATTTAACCACCCTCCGGTATGATCTTTCGTTTTTTAAAAATAATTGTTCTGTATATAGCTTTAAGAAACGGTCAGGCTGCGTTGTGTAAAGTTCGGTGAATTTGATTTTTATGAATATCTGGATTGTGAAAATGGAACAGGTTGTGTAATATATGCACCAATAATCAATGGCATATAGGTAATTTGAAACTCGAGTGGGCTAGGCTTCAATTGATTTGAGAAGGGATTTGATGAGCCAGATGTGTCTGGAGGGATGCTTTAAATTCTGCCCTTTAAAACTAACTGGTTTTTTAGTTGTATGCTCACAGATTGAAGGATAATGCCGCACAAGACTCGACCTATGACGGCGCTTTTGGTCTTTACTGGGTTGAATGCTGTATTGCTTTCAACAGTTGGACCCGTTTATGATTTTGTTTGCTTCCTTCCGTTCTGGGAAAGAAGGGTATGTCTCTCGTAGTTGTTACGTCTTTTCTTTCTGCAATGAAATTTTAGCTGAAATTTTTTATTTCTGAAATTGCAGCACCCAAGCTACAAATTTTTCTTTTTTTAAAAAAAAAATATATATATATATCTGTTTATGGTGTTTCTGGATTCTTGATCCTTATTTAGTTTTTTCCCCTCGACTCAATGAGCAAATGATGCCTACTGTTCTGTTTCATTTATCCTCCGTTTAATTCATTTTGTTTATTGGCTGCTTATTGCTCACAGCTTTTTCTTCTTTTTACTGGTAACCGTTGAATGAGATGGAACAAACTTAAATTTTGATTAACCGAGAACTGAAGTTTGATTAATATGCTACTGCTATTCTTGTTCTACCGCACATGGTCTTTCTATGTCAATTGAATAACTTTTATTTAGTTTTAATACCTGTTATTGCAATGGTGCTCGTATTTTATCCTGCATGTGCAGCATTGATGTATAGCACTACTTTAGTGTTTTGTCCTCTGTTGCTTTCTTACATGTTCACTTGGTGGTACTGGATTCACAGAGAGAACGCCGGCGCCTAGAACGTGAAGCTGCCTCTACCAAAAGTGTTGGATCATCTTAGTCGATAAGTTAGGACTTAGGGCATCATTAGAGATGAGGGTTTTCAGCATATGATTGTAAATGTAGTTAGAATCTCTCATGAGAGTGGCATACGTAGGGTCTATGTAAGAAGCTGATAAATAATGTTGTCAAGATATTTTTGTGGCTCGTTACTCGTTAGTACTTCATGCTGTTGCAATCTCTTCAGCTGGATATCTTCTTGCATCTTGCGCACCCTGGTAGACTGTGGCGTGGTTATGAAATGGAGCACGCATGTTCTAGTCGGACCCATCTAATTTAAAAGTATGACTTGGTATTGGAAGGATGAATTAGGGGATTCATGTTTTAACAACTATATATATTTGCAGAAGCAGCTGCCATATGGAGTTCGTATAGTAATCTAAGCTTCTCCGAATAACACGATCAACCTGCGCTCTTGCATGCCATTTGGTTTTAAGTTCCATATTAGACCACTTTCATGTTGGTTTTGGATGCATAATTTAAACAGCTATTACTTGGTTCTGTTAGCCAAGTTTAAGCGTATCCTTGCAGTTGCCTTAGAGTTGCTTGAGGTGTTGACTTTCAAATCTTTAATCATAGTGTTGGGTATTGTGGGTTCTCCATTTCTATGGTTTGCATTAAAATCTTGATGGATTAGCTTTTTTCATCTTCGATAATGATACCTACTGTGGCTACTCACACTACTTTTGATGTTCTGGATTGTGTTTGACATTGGTTGTGTGTACACTGTTGTCACATTCCTCTTGGATAACTTGGCCTTGTGAGTATTCTTCGTGTTCATTTCTGTTGAGTCAATATTATCACAGAATTCACTCTTGACAGAGGTTGTGGGGTGTGAACTGCTCATAGCAGAATGAAGTGAAACAACATGCTGAATTTGTCTTTATTGCTACTATGCATACCCTAGCTGCTCCCAACTTTCTGCTGTCTGGCTTTACATCCCAGCATTCTCTATTTTCATTTTTTTTTTTTTTGAATAAGTCTACATTAATCTCAAACTTACACACAAACTCACACACCCAGATGCATTGTTTGGTGCAGCAGTTTTTATGTAAACTTTTACTTCTTTTTTTTTCCAGAGCATGCCCCCTAGACTCATTGGCGAATAATTTTGTGGCTCAACTACTTGTTATTTCGGCTTTTAAATGCATTTTTATTGCCAAAGCTATGTGTTTTACTCCTAGTTGTTTGAAGTGGAATAAAATCAGTCGACATGCAAATTGGTTTGTATATGGTCCATTGAAGAAAAAAAAAAAGTTTGATAAAAATATTCTTGATGTAAGAATTGCTTTTATCATTTTCAATACTAAATAGTTTTACATATGTCCTACTATAGAAATGCATTTATGTTTTCAATTAAAGCTTCACCTGCGGTGTTTCTGTGTCTTGGTATTCATGCTAACCTGGCATTGAAATAGGTAACCACCATCTTCTTTATCCACACATATACATAAATATGAACCCATTTCAACATTATTTTCTTACCCCACGAAATACAAATAATTTTGTAGAATATCTGAATTATTGTACGGTTGCGCATGGTAATACTGAATGACTCTCAGTTATACAAATGTTTCGAGATTGATTGTTTTTGTGGGATTTGTGTGTTTTTCATATGATTTGATTATCTTTGAAGTGTTTGATGTATTTTTTTGAAATTGAAAGATTTGATGATGTTAAAGTTGCTTAAATATCTGGGTTATGTTTTTGGACAAGAAAGGCATAGATTGTAACTTCAAAATAAGGGGAAACAAATCCCAATTCTAAATAGAGTATAAGCTAGCATTTCGTGTATGTTTGAAATCGAACACTCGGTTTCAATTAAGCATCTGCATTAATGAGATTACATATTTTTACCCAATTATTGCAATTTTTTAACACTAGTTTTTTTTTAAAAAAAAAAAACAAAAAAAAACTGGAGTCATTTATACATCTCTATCAAATGTGGCGTAAAAATATAGGTCCCGCGAAATATAGAAATTAGAATTGCAACTAATCTAGAAATAAATGAGTTTGCAAGAATTGATCGTTAATTTGGTAGAGATCAATTCATGCCTTATGGCTCCAACCGAGGATGTGAATTATTGGTGGATTTAAAAATTAAATAAATAAATAGCATCGCTCTCACCAACTTTTGTTTTCAAGTAGCTAATTCCCCTACTACCAAGAAATATGAATGCATCGACTTCGATCCATTTGTTAACATAAAATCTTCATATAACGTAAAAAATAGAAAAACTCATAGATTCAAGTTCAAACCCTCCCAATTCTTGACTAAGAAAATACGCTTAAATAAATCGATATGAAACAATGGCGTGTTGCGAGAGAAGTGGATATATATGAAAAAAAGGAAGAGGGCCATTTGGGGCATGGAATTAGCAATGACGCTTTCTGTGTTTCTAGGCATCGCATGTGCGCTTTGTCCGCTTCTTGCTTTCACTACCCGCTTTCCATTTTTACCCCCCGCTCATAATTGTAATTCCACTGATTTGATTTGATATACATATGCTTAGCAATTAACAATATCCCCCACTTCATTATTACTCACTCGCTTCTATTTATTTCGACAACCACTCACGTGCTTCATTCATCTTTACATAACTCGACGGATTAATACATACGCTCCTCTAAATCTTATAAAAATGAAAATTATAATTACTATTAACTAATAACCAAGTAACCAACCATGGCTGGCTCCAACTGTATTAATTTATTCAATCTCTTGTATTTAATGTAAATATCGATTTCACTTAAAACACTAAATTAACAATATTATATTTGACATTAATCAAGCCCCAATGATTTTTACTGTTTTGTTTTAATTGCAACGGTAAATTGAAGCCAACTTTTGGAAATGGACCACAAGTTGGTGTGGGTGGCGACCCTTCCTGGATCCGTTGTCACGTCACGTTATCTACTTGTACGTTTGCTTTACTGCTAAAATTTGTGTGAAGATTAAATTCATTTCTAAATTAAGAATCACCTAATCAATTTCGTAATATGCATGCATTTGCATTTGAGTATGAATGAATGATTGCATTCTTATCTGAAAAATATTACCATGTTTTTTATCTATCAAAAAAAAATGCCGACCTATCATCTTATCTTGAGTTTTTTTTTTTATCTATTTAAATAAAATGTTTACTGCAGTATAGATTTTGAGTTATAACAGGCGGCCACGTGGATAAGGATCAAGAGACTCAAGTGTGGTGCGACGCAGAGAATAGAAGCCCCTATTAATTACGTTATTTCCCCTGCTTCATTAATACCCCGCCTCCCTCTCATCCTTGCTCTATATAAATCCCACAATCAAACCCCTCTCACTTTCTCTCACTACAGCAGATCACAACACATAGTGCCACTGCCATTCCACCTCTCTCTCTCTCTCTCTCTCTCTCTCTCTGGAAATACAATAAGTACGTTACTGACATACGCACAGAACACATGTATATCAAAGATTCTTGATACGTTTATGCCGTAAACAGGATCAATTGTGTGTAAAAAAGTTTGCGGATTCTTGGGGGAGTATCGATTGAGTTATTGTAAAGCTTAATCTGTAACGCTGTTAGTTTTATTTTGTGAAAAAAATGGGGAGTTATCATGATGGCGTAAATGGAGAAGTTGAGCAGCCGAAGCTGACATCATCAGCTTCGTTCAAGGCTAGGAAGAAACCGGCCGCAGCCATTTCCCGAACTGGCTCGGATGCGGATGACATTATTACTCTTCTGCATGGCTCCGATCCAGTCCGCGTCGAGCTCACTCGCCTGGAAAACGAAGTCCGAGGTATGTGCCTGTGTTTGCGTCTCTGGTTATTTTTAATGATTTTTTTTTTCTTTGAAATTGTTTGAATATTGGTAATTATTTCTTGTTTTTCGTGTTAACTCGGAAGTTCTGGGTAAGATTTCTACTTAATCCATTTTGATGCTGGTGTTTGCAAGTTCAAAGGTCGTTGATTTAGTGGAAAATCGGGCTTTTCTTGGCCTTTTCCCCCAAACTCAGTGGTTTGATGCTGATGCACATAAGTTTAAAGGCTGTTAATTTAGTAGAAAATCAAGTTTTTCTTGGCCTTTTTCACAATCTCAGAGGCATACTCTTTCTCTGTTCAATTTGAAAACTTTGAACCCTGATAAAGTTTGATTTCAAATATACGGATCTTAAAATAATGGCAATAACTTGTTATCAGATTATCTGCAGTTCAAATACTCATTCCGGTCATCTATTGCTCGTTTATACATATATTTGAGCACCCAACAATGGATTTACGCTTCGAAGTTTGAAGCAACGTGTAACCGTTACGAGAGAGCGTAATGCATTGAGTGAAATATGGATATGAATATGATACTCATTCTTCATTTGAATATGTTATTCTTTTCCTCCTTTTGGCTGTCTGTGCTAAATTAAATGGTCTTTTTTTGCTTTATAATCTCATTTGGATGCTGTTAATGAATCTGAGGTTGACTATTTAATGGTTTCTTAGTACCAAAATTTAAAAAAATTAATTATGTGCACCGGGCATGCAGTGGATTTTTCTTTCCTAATCATGAAATTGCAGAATATAGGGTACGCTATTCATACAGATAATGTATAGGTTATTACCTTTGAAGCCAGATTTTTTTGTTGAATGATGTAGATAGTGACTGATTTTATGTATAGCTAAAGATAGGAATATAAAGGGAAATTTTTTAAAATTGGGCAGCACGTGGCTGTGGACCTTGGTTCTCAATGAGTGAATGTAAAGTCAATTATCAAGTCCCCACTACATGTTGCCTGGGGATTCATTAAACTATTTCATTTTAATTTTAAGGATACTGCTCTGCACACATTTTCAGTATCCTTTTTTATTTATATATGAAGAAACACTTTGTTCTGTTTTATAGGCTTACCAAGCCAAATTTATTGCTCTCCACTGAGTTGTGGTCTTTAAACTGTAAACACTTTTTAAGCAGGGGAAATTTGTTGATTCTTTCTAATAGTGAATTGTAAGCATCAATTGAACTGAGATTTTTTTAATGCGGAATCATATTTGAATATAATTGCGTGACTTAGCATGTATATATTTTCCTGCACAGATAAAGACCGAGAATTGGGAGAGGCACATGCAGAAATCAAAGCTTTGAAGTATTCGGAACGCCTCAAGGAAAAGGCAGTTGAAGAGGTGCACTTACGCATGTTTTGTTGAATATCTGATATTTTGTGGATGATTGCTGTAGTAGTTTCACTTTTTACAATGTATTTTTGTGGATTTCCAAATATTTCAATAGCATAAATAATTTGCTTCATGTTGGTGGAAAATCTCAAATGGCATTATTATGGTCCTGTTTCTTTTAGCTTACTGAAGAGCTTAAGAAAGTAGATGCAAAGTTAAAAGCGGCAGAATCACAACTTGAAAGCAAGGTATGGCTCCAGTTATCTAATTTCTTCCAGCTACACTTTGTAGTTCCTATATTTTGCTGCATCTTTAAAGCGAGAAGCAATTTGAGAACTTCAAATTCTCAATATAAATCTATTGAATATGATATTATGTTATTACTTTTGGATTTCAGAATCTAGAAATCAAAAAAATAAATGAGGAGAAAAAATCTGCTCTGGCTGCACAATTTGCTGCAGAAGCCACTCTTCGAAGAGTGCATGCCGCACAGAAAGATGATGAGATGCCTCCCATTGAAGCAATCATCACACCTTTGGAGGCAGAGTTAAAGTTGACTAGAATGGAGGTGCTCAACTATAGCCCACTTAGAGCTCTTCTAGCATTTATTGATCTGAATCTTTGTCCACAGATGGACTTTTATTACTGCTATATGTTTTGATGGGGTGATGAAGGCTTTTAATTACACGTGGTTGGATGTTTTATTTCACAGGTCGCAAAACTACAGGAGGACAACAGAGCGCTTGATCGACTTACCAAATCTAAAGAGGCTGCTCTTTTGGAAGCAGAGCGTACAGTTCAAATGGCTCTTGCAAAAGCCTCCTTGGTTGATGACTTACAAAACAAAAACCAGGAAATGGGCAAACAGATTGAGATATGCCAGGTTGGGAAACTTGAAACCATTTTATGTTTACAAGAGATCTTGTAAATATTTATTTTTGTTCTGGTGTTGATTTCTGATATATCTGATCGCGGCATCATATCAGGAAGAGAATAAAATATTGGACAAAATGCACAGACAAAAGGTTTCCGAGGTTGAAAAGTTGACACAAACTGTTCGTGAGCTTGAGGAGGCTGTTTTGGCTGGGGGTGCTGCAGCCAATGCTGTTCGTGAATACCAGAGAAAAGTGCAAGAAATAAATGTAGATGACTTAACACCATGGTCTTCAATGATCTTACCATAAATGCTTACTTTGAACCTTTTTGGCATGCCATGTTGTGTATTACTTGAGGTGTTGCTAATTGCGAAGCTTGAGCAGGAAGAAAAAAGAATTCTGGACCGTGAACTAGCACGTGCTAAGGTATCAGCAAATCGTGTAGCTGTTGTTGTTGCTAATGATTGGAAAGACGCCAGTGACAAAGTAATGCCTGTAAAGCAGTGGCTTGAAGAAAGAAAATTCTACCAGGTTTCCCTCTACCACCTAATTGTAATTTGTTTTTTGCTGATAATAGTATTCAATGCATAGTTTTATGTTATTTATAGCTGAATATCAAAACAATGATGAAGGAAATAAATATAGTTCATATTCGCACTTGTTTACCTGTGCCAGAAAAAAAGGTGATTTAACTAACACTCGTGCCTCCTCGTGGAGACAATACCTCCAGATTTAACTGTGAAGAAATTATTGCTAGGGTACATGCTTTTTTAGGCTTAAAAGAACTTTCCTTTGTTGGTAATTTACTAATTTAGGTTAGTAATGAATTTTCTCTTAAATCAAGTCTTTCAAGTGTGTCTATAACATGGTCTTGCATGAATAGATGACAAAGCACATCATATATACCTATATATATATATTTTTTTTTTGTGGTAACAAAGGACTTGCTCTTTTTCCTTTCTTTGAGTATAATAGGATGAAATTGGTTAGTACATGATTCTTTCTAATAGTGAAGCAGAATCAAGTTGGAATTCATTTAGACTTAACTGGGGACTGAAACAGGGAGAAATGCAGCAACTGAAAGAGAAGCTGGCAATTGCAGAGCGTGCTGCTAAGGCAGAAGCACAATTGAAGGTGAAGATACTCAATGATCCTAGTTCTTTCTGCTGCAGTAGTTTCCAATAATGATCTAATCTTGATTTCTTCCTATTCTAACAGGAAAAATACCAGTTACGCTTTAAAGTTTTGGAGGAAAGACTAAGAGGGTATCCAAATTGTATAACTCGTACATCATCACAAGGAAGAAGTATGAAGAATGGAACTTTGCGCAGACAATCACTTGGAGGAGCGGAAAACTTGTCTGGACCATTATCAAATGGCTTTCTATCTAGAAAAGTGAACTCATTGGCATCATCCCGGATCATCAATAGCAGTCCATTGCTAAACCAGGGAAAAGATTTGTCGGGTTCATTCGATAGTGACGGTGAATTACCCAGTGGTGATAAGAAAGATAGTCCAACCATCAATGGCAAAGACACTCCAAGTAATGGAAAAATCCATCCATGTGAGAATGGGAATGGAGTTATCTTAACTGAAAAACTGGGCAATGAATATGAAGACTTCGTCTCTGGAATGCTATATGATATGCTTCAGAAAGAGGTTATAACACTGCGAAAAGCTTGCCATGAGAAAGACCAAAGCCTGAAGGACAAAGATGATGCGGTTGAGGTATTGTGATAAATAATTTGTTATTTTTCATGAACCATCTGCCCACTACTCACTCTCTGTGTGAACTGTTCTCCCATGGAAATTTTCAGATGTTGGCCAAAAAGGTTGAAATGTTGAATAAGGCAATGGAAGTTGAGTCAAAGAAAATGCGGAGAGAAGTAGCTGCCATGGAGAAGGAAGTTGTTGCTCTGCGCACTGGTAAAGAGCAAAACCACAGGAATGGGCGCCCTACTGCTACCAGAGGAGTCATTGTTGGGTTTCAAACGCATTCCATTAGGTATATCTGAAACAATCCCATATATTTGTGTCAGTCTTCAACTATAAGGTCAACTAGTCTCACATCAATCTACTTCCCACCGCCTCAAGTTAGAGAGCATATATAGAAACTGTTTAGTTGAAGCATATCAGAGTCCAACTGCCTGAAAACTTTCCATTGAGAAGAATCTAAATAGATGCATTATTTGTGTATTCTTTTGACATTTTGAGTGACAAGTTTGCTAATTTTTTCAGGAACGGACGACACCCTTAAGTTGGGAATATCACTCCAGAACATGAATGCATGGTTATCAGAGTGATGTGTAGTTTTGTATTCATAGAGCTTAGCTTGTAAAAGATTACAGTTCCTACAACTTGTAATAATTTTGTATGTGTTGTTTGCAGTTTGTCTGATTTTAGGAATATGAGAAATGGTGTATCTCAATGTCTACCTGATATGAAAGCTGCTATATAATGCAAATTGTAAATGAAGTTATATCTTTGAGGTATCTTGAGAAATTATGCTTGTTCGGCCTTGAGTTTGTTTTTAATCTCTATTACTTTTTAGCAATAAGTTTCATAATTATTATTGTTGAAAATCTGGCACAAAGATGAGACTAGAACACTAACATATTCTTATCAATTTCACCCCCTGCATTAGTTAAGGAGTGCCATGATGTTTTTTCTCTCTCTTCAAGAACAATGCAACGGCTGGTATATCTCTAAGTAGCAGTGAGTATAGAGCCAACCTTTGCAGCAGCAACATCCCTAGTGCTCTTTCCCATGGCCGCCAGCCTCAGGGCTTTCTGTTGTGTGGTGGCCGCAGCAGCCACCGTTGCAGTTGGTGTGTGGATAATTTGTGCGTTTACAAACTTATTGGTGAAGAGACATATGGCTTGTCAGTATGGATGGCCTTGCTGGAGGAGGCGAAATAAGTGTGAGAATATATGTATCACTCAAAATTAAACCCTGTGTTTCCTTTTCAATTGGCTGGGATGACTATTTAGGACACAGATAAAATGCAGCAAATGATTGGATAAAATTAGAAAGAAATTCCTATTCAACTAGTCTAAAAAGATCTAGAGCATGTGAAAGGTGATTCAACAAAACATCCAATACTTGCATGCATTCTTCATGTTGAAAGGATACGGGCAGGGCAGGTTCCCAACCCCCAACATAATAGGAAGATCTAGCTGCTAAGATGTCTCCATTCGTCAGGCTGTCTCTTGGAATTTGGCCAGTAAAATCTAAAAAAAATTTGAGATTCAACAACTATTTTTTTATTTATTTGTAAATTTGGTTGGTTCTTGCATTGCATTTACAGAACTTGTTGAAACTACAAAAAGAAATTAACTGCCACGAAAAGATATACAGTAAATGATCAAGGATAAGCTCGAACTCGACAAAAGGAATTCAATACTTGCATAAATCAAAACACCATATATTTGATGCTATTTACTTTTTTTTTTTTCTATTTTTTCCCTTCCATATTTTATTACGTATAAGCTAGTTAAAAAAAAAATCAATTATTATGCTTTTAGTTTGTAACGCAAAGAGACATAGATTCTTGCGGTGCAAATAATTATTAGTATTATTATTATTATAGTGATGTACCTACTAACTTAAAAATTATAATTACATCAACTTCCTGGCCTAAAGAAGTGATATTTGATAGGAGCAAGATAACTAACTACATTTCCAAAATGCATCCAAGAAAGCAGCACCATTATTACTTCACTCCAGCAGATCATGCGCCACCGACTTTCCAAATGATTCCAATCTGGCCAACTGACCGCCAAATGATGCATTGGGTGTAATGTTATCCGCCTTCATTCTATCCCTGAACCCATACGCCGGCTTCTTCGCCATTATGTAGGCGTTGAGGAGCGTCTGGTATTGACGGCCGCGCGACGGGTAACCGGCATCTCTCATTATCTGAAATAGCTTCTCCGCATTGTGCACATCCCCTCTCTTTGCGTATTCATCCATGATGCTCATGAAAGATGACAGCAGCGGTTGACCCCTCATCTTTTTTACTGCTTTTCCCAGCATTCTGTCTGCCTTTTCCACTTCTCCAGCTCTGACGTAGAGTTTGATGAGGGCGTCCCAAGTCAAGGGATCCAGGCTGTATCCGATGGCGATCATTTGGTTCACGACATCCTTCCCCTTGCTCAGCATCTTGTGATTCGCGTATACATTCAGTAGAGCCGTGTAAAGCCTTGAAGAGGGCTTCCTCACCTTCCTCAACACTTTGTAGAAAACCGCCTCAGCATATTCAATTTTATTGAGCCGTCCCCAAGCATCGATTGCAGCCGTGCACTCTTTCAACCGTGGCTCGGATTCACAAAGCCTCCAAATCCTTTCAACCTCATCAGCCCTTCCGAGTAAAGCATAGACAGGGATCAACATTCGGCAGACCCAACGATTCTTTTCTAGATCATCCCCTTCCACCGCTTTCAACACAGACTCAGCTTTGTCGTTTAAACCAGCAGCAGCATAGTACCGTGCCAACAATGTCTGAATCCCATACCCAGGTTCCAACCCTTCAGCCTTCATCGTCTCAACTATTTGTTCCATCCCACTGATATCATTTGACTGCCCTTTCACATCAATCAACAGATTGTAAGTGAAAGCAGATGGTTTTACATTTTCCTTCTCCATCAGCAGAAGCACATCAGCAATTTTCTTCCTATCAGTTCTCTTGTATAGGAGGAGAAGCTGGTTGTAAGAAAAAGCTTTAATGGGAAATCCTAAATCTTTCATTTTGTTGAACAACTCCTCAGCTTTTTTTACATCGTTAGCAGCTGTATAGTTCGCCAACAAGGTGCGGTAAACTACTTCAGTTTTGAATGATTCAGGAATCTGCTCAAAGTATTTTTCTGCCTTATAGAGGCCCTGTACTTTAGCAATTAAATCCACACGAGAAACATAATTTGCCTCCGTTGATTCCAGACGCTTTGTTGATTCCAACCATTCTGAAAACTGCAAAGTGTTTAAAAGAAAGTTTAGAACTCGTTCAAATCATTTCTACTAAAAACTCCATAATGATTTTATGAAAATGCTTCAGATGAAATATAAGTTATCTGTGCAAAAACCAAATGTAAAACTTGTTTTCAAGAACATAAATAAGAAATGGCCGTTCATTGCATCGTTGCCCTCTCAATGATGGAACATCAAAATTTTGTTTTAATTTCTGTTGACAATTGAGCAATAGAAGCTGCAGAAGATTCAAGAGACATTTACCTAATATCCAGAGGTAAGGTTATAATAAGTCTAATGCATAGCAATAGAACCAACCAATTAACAAAAGAGAATTCAATATAGACGTCAAACTCAAACTTAAAATATTAAAGGCAGGTAAGCTAGTGATGACGTCTAGCAGCAGCTTAATATGTACAGACCTGAGACCCTAAAGCAATTGAAGATACATAAAAGCCATCCGCGCAAAGGTTTTAATGAGGCTGGCTCTTCAGAATTCGGCTTGTGAACACATCTGAGCTTTAGGTCTCCTTTTTGCAATGCTTTAATTTAATTATAATATCATATTTTCAAAAGGCATTACGCATCTAACCTAGTAAAAATGATAGCAGCACCAAGAAAATGGATATAAAACATCATCAAGAAAATGACAGGGCACCGATTTATACTAAATTACCTGCAAGGCCTTCACAAAAAGTCGCTGCTTACGTAGATTATACTTGGTGAAAGATACTTCTCTTTGGGTTACTTCATTACCTTCTTCAACCCATTTATCCAAAACATTACTTACGGGGGTTTCTATAGAAGCTAGGATAGCCTTGGTCATTGCTGAAGAAGCCTTAGCTGGAGATGATTTTTTTTTCCCAAAATCAGCGAAATCTTCCTCTCCAGAAAGCTCTGATTCAGAGCTCAGATCATCATCATTTTCATCTCCAGAGACAGCTACTTCAGCTGTGTCTTGTGGAGTTCCAAGCTCAGAAAAGCCATCATCCAAGCCCTCTCCGCTAAAAGCATCAGCCTGGGATGAAAAAGTGCGGATATCCCTATTTGACTTGGAAAAGGATGATTTGCTGTAAAATCTTGTGCATGATAGCAACCCATCATATATTGTTTCTTGAGGTTCAATAATAGCTGCATTATAAATCTCTGAACTACATCTTGCAAATTCTGTTTTCCTAGTACAGAAAGCTTGAACAGTCTTTGAGGATAACCCTTGATTCCTGTAACCAAAACAACTTATAATGCGATAACCCACTTGAAATGAGTATCAAGAAAATTGTTCTCACCTTACAGTAAATAGAAGGAAGCAAAGATGGAAAAACTGGTAACTAGGGCAGCAGTAGCAGCATACAATTATAAAATAATAAATGGAGTCCATGCCAGCTGAATTAAACAAAACTCTAAGTAAAGAGTACAAGACGCTCTAGGAACCAAGTCAAAAAAAAAAAATCATTGAAGAAATGCACAAAATCCCATTTCAACAGTGAAATGAAAAACATCAACAACTCACGATTATAGACTATGTGAACAGAATCATAGTTGAAATTCAAGAACTAAGACCCGTATGAGATCAGAAACTTTTAACAACACTTGGGTATACTGTCCAGCAGAAGATACGAGGTATATAATAAAACCATCCATGATTTATACTCTCCAAACTACAAAAATTATCGAATGAAAATCAAATTTCAGCATAGCCGACATTGAAAAACCAAAGTGACAGTGGAGCACACATTGTGAAGAAGAATGCTGTACAAATATTTGATGTCATATCAACTCCATTAACAGGAAATATGAACCCTGATATGCAAAAATTCTTTATCCCAGAGACATATTCAACAAAAATCCACGACAAACTCACGCGACACAACATACCAAGTAACTACGCACACAACCTTATTCACGTATGCAAATACATCACACGGCACTCGACAAAACAGAACAGAACATAATCCGACACGCGAAAATGTATTCTGTCAAACAAACCTACATGGATTTAGCTGATTTAAGGAAGAGAATAAAATGAATTACCTGAGCTTATTAAAGGCTCTACGAATTGCCCACATCCTATTTTCCGAAAATCTCAAATCTTGACAGAAATGGTTGAGGAATGAGACACCTGAAGATTGCTAAAACCCTAATGAAAACCCCTCTCGAGTGAGCTGGCCTGCCATATGGAGTCACTCCTGTGATCTGTGTAACAGTATTATTTTCTAATCGCTCCCTTTATTTTCAAATAATATCATTTAGGCCATTCCAGTTTATGCATAAAGATCCATTCAAAAAAAAAAAAAAAAAAAAAAGAGTTTATATATAAAGATTTTTAAATAAAAACCTTAGAAATCAATTCTTTTCCATTGAAGGAAAAGGGGGGAAAAAAACTTATTTTAGTTTATAGATTTCATTGTGTGTTTAGTTGTTGTAAATTAAATTAGTAAATGCTTCATATTTATTAATTTATTTGTAATTTAAACCAAAAATAAAATATCATTAAACCAATAATGTACGGGTATATTATTCATTTATAATTGAATATTCTTTTAGTTTATTTCGGAAACACTCAACTCAAGCCAGCCCCAACTCACAAGCAGTTCTTCTGAAATTCGAATTGAGGGAGCGAAGAGTTTGCTTGTAATTTACCTTCTTTATCATTCTTCAGCTCTCATCATTTCTTATGCGATGTGCGATTTCATTCGATGGTCTGCAACTTTTTATCTTGTTGGATGAAATTTAGGCGGTAGCCGGTATGGTATGGATTCGAATGCGCGAGAAAGTTCGGACACGAAGGCGGAATTCCGGAAGCCTTCGAATGAGCTTATTAATAGAAAGTGCAGGCGGAGATCTCCTGTTGGTGGTCGGTGGATCATCTCCTTCATGTGATGGTCAGTTTGTTTTTATGAATAATTTTTGTTCTTTTAAATTTGGTGATTATTCTGCAATAAGTTACGAATGATATAAATTGTAGTCTGGCTCCACATTTGTATGACAATTTTGGTCTTGAGCTTCGTACTGACTTGTCTACCATGAGTATTCGTTTGGTACCTCATATTTGATATTTCTTATATTATACGCTCGTGTTGATTGTATCACTGACAGTGTATAAAATGCATTATTGGAATGATTAGTTTGAAATGCATTATTGGAAGCATTGCTTTAGATTATCATTTTAAGAGAATTGAACTTAACAGAGGAATGCTTCCTGTATCGTTTATGGCATTTTATGTGAGCCTTAAGTTGTTCTGAAGATTTAGTATTTTATCTTCTTTTACACTATGTTGATAGTAATTAACCATTCTTTTACTCCTATAGCATCCTTTGCTTTGTATCCAGGGAGTCCACACAGTGGGCACAGCTTAAGTCCAGTCCTGTCTAGGAAGGAAACTGCTAGAGTTGCGAATGAAAGACAAAAAAAGGGGATGACAATTGGATTCAGCCTGGTCGTAGAGGTGATTCTTATAAATATTCTGATCGGCAGTCATCTAGGAGCCATCATAGGCATGATGATCATAGCAGACGTGATACGAAGGTGGATGACTATAATAGATGTTATTCTAAGTCATCTTATCATCCACTAGATTCATGAGACAATTATGATTTGGACTACTCCAGGTGAGATGAAGAGCATAGATCTGGAGATAATGTAAATGATTCTGACACATACTCTCATGGAAAATCTGATTGTTGAGGGAATACAAGTAGGGAAAAGGACTCATATTACAGAACTGGATAAATTAGGAGGCACACTACTATTGAGGAAAGAAACTGGGACAGGGACAGAGAGGAGAAAGTTGACCGACATGGAAAGAAAGATAATAAGAAGTGCGAATTACAGAAGTCATCATACACCTATCTGTGATAAATGATTCTTTTTATCGAAGGGACAGTTCTGGGCTTCATGTAATAGAAGCTACTGGGAGAGATGCCGAGGAACTAGACTTTGAGAGGCATGCCTCTGATGCTAAGAGAAGAGATGATGATTGTGGAGCATATAAGGACCAAGATAATAGGGAACCAAAGGAGCATTCTGATGATACGTTGGTCAAAGGGCAAGATTCTAAGAAAACAAAGATTTTTAGCTTGGACAGCACTGTCCCCTGGACTGATTGTTTGTTTCATTATTCCCTGAATATTTTATATCCTCTCAGTAATTTCACGAGGTCTGATATCTTGCGGAATTACTCGACAGGTACCTCTGAGGCTTCCTATGTGACGGATTCTGATATTGATGTTGCAAAAATTGCTGCTATGAAAGCTGCTGAATTAGGTTTGTTAATTTCTCATTGTGCTGTTACAATATTTATTCTCAATTGGGCACCATATAGTCAACTCAATGAATGTATCTGTTGCATTTGAATAATTATGCTTCTTAGGACATGCATCTTAATTTTCTTTCTTGTTGTACCAGTGAGCTAAGTTTTATATGTCAAGATGTGGCCTGATTTCTCTCTGTTATCCTTGTCTATTATATTCAATTGTATCTCTGAGTACTTCCTTTAAAAAAAAAAGAAATTGAAACCATTTTGTGGGGAATGTGGCGATGTGGATTTGTGTCTCTGTTGAAATTGTGCATTAGCTACTGTCGTCTAAGTTGAATTTTCTGGCTTTCTGTTTTTGTATGACACAGTTAATAGTTGGAACTGGATACATGTCAATTGATCAAAAGAAGAAGCTTTTGTGGGGAAACAAAAAGAACGCTGCTACTGAGCAGGTATTTAAAATCATCTCTCTGCTTGCATATCTTTCAGCTCATAAATAACACCCCACTGAATCACTGATTCTGTTGGTTCTTACCAAAATGTAAATAACCTCACTTATTTGCAATATCTGGTAATTTAGTTTCCTTCGTGATTTACCATCTCCTGTCTTCTTTCTGTATGTTTGATGTAAAGTTCCATGTAGTCTGCTCATACTTGGGATGCACTAATGTTTGCTGACCGTGATTGACAAGAAAAATTCAACTAACTCATGCTAATTTTCTCTACCTACTTTCACTTTGCTGTCACGTCATGTGGTGCATGGAAGATGGAACCACGTCCATGAATCGTTGATGTGTGCTCTCACATATTATTTCCGCATATTGACGCCCTTTTAGAGTCTGAAGTTGCATTGATGGCCAATTGTAGGGCATGAAGGGGGATGCAAAGGTCGAGCACAAGGCAGCGAGAGCAACTTCAGGCGGAGCTGGAGAAGCAATATATAGGTGAGATGACCGTGCAGTTGAGCTCGGGCTTTAGAACCATCCTTTAGGTACTCTCATGCTTGTACTAATGTATGCAAGACTCTGAATATCGGTCATGTGGTGAGCTGGTCTTTGAACGTGACTGATGGTTGGTGCATTTATTTTCATCTCTTTATGATTTTGTTGATTCATCTGTTTTGGACTTGAAAAGATCCCTTAGCGCCTGCACGTGTTTTTGCTGTCAGAGAGAATGAAATTTGTAGTGGCACAACTTTGGGCCCTCCATCCATAATCATTGGTGTTTGCTGAATCTTTCGCCCTAGATTTGTACTACTAAAAAGTAAAAAGGAGAAGCATAACAATCTAGGTTCTTTGTACCAAGCTTATTTCTATGGCCTCCACCACTCGCCGTTGCCATAATACCATAGCAGACTATTAGTGCCATGGATATAAGTATGTTGTCTCTAGATGGTCATTCATACTATATAATTTCTCTCTTTATCGAAGAAAATACTACACCATAGCAGGCGCTAGTTCATTTAGCTCAATGCAAAAAGTTGTGGATTCGTCCTTTGCATAATTGAGAAGTCATCTATTCAAGTTTCCTCAGAAATATCTGACATCTGGATACGTGAGTTTAAATTAAATAGAAAAAAAAAAAAAAAAAAAGAAGTTGTGGGTTCTAATTTGATACCTACTAGCTATATATGCCTATATTACATTTGCTGATGAGTTAGGTGCTTGCCGCTAAGGCTTATAAGATTACGTGAGGAAAAGGGGAATATCCACATGCGAGTGAAACCAATATTAATTGGACCATTAAAAGCTAAAAAAAAAGGTGGTTCACATTCATTTTGAGGGTATGCAATATGCATAGGATGGCCTTGCATATATTAAATTAGATGTAGCATAATAAAAAGATAAGCATGAATTAAATTTACAATAGTATATCATGAGGCCAGAAAATTACTCATATATCCTTGAGCAGCAACATTTTTAGAAATACTTAAAACAACTTGTAATTATTCTTTTATTTTATAGGAGTAATAAAAACAACAGCAACTTGTAATTATTCTTTAGTGTAAACAATTATGACCGCAATCAGAAAAGAATGAGATAAGCAAAAGCACGAGTCTAGCTATAATCTATATTCAAAACAAATAGTTATAAATATATGTAATTGTAATGTTTCCTGTCCAAACAAGTATGAATGTCCATACGTAGAGATGATGTAACTCCAACTAACCCGCTCCCTCAAATATATATCATCCTTTTTTTTTATTTTTAGTATGAATATAATCAAGATGTGCAGATTTTTTCATTTCGATACAAGTAAAACAAGTAGTTTATAAAATGAAATATTATTGTAAGAATTAAGAAATGATGTGAAGCTCAAAAAGAGTTGAATTAGAAGAATCGATGCAGTAGACATGTTCATCGATCAGAGTTATTTGGTTGGGTAGACCGGGTGGGATCATATGTTTATTATATTTATGCACTTAACATGATATAATTATTTTATATAATGACTTTTGTGTTTAAAATCACAATATAAAGTATTCTGAAATGTTCATGATAATAATGTGGATTTTGTCTATTTATCTAATGCTATATCTTCTATACAGTCATATACACAACATATATATTGGGAATTATATCATCGTACCAACCACAAAAAATATTTCATATGTCAAAACCAATCATTAATTCAATCTTCAAAATCAAAACACGATCTCTAATAACTCAAATTCTTATTTAATTTAAATATTTTGTTATATATTTTTTAATCAAATCTCTTGATTTGATATTTTTAATCTACGAGATTTGGTTTTGAATGATTAACATAATCATGATTATCTAAAATTAAAAGAGGTCTATACCTTTGAGGAAAATGATACTCCATCTATTTTAAATCTCTTTCATGTGTTTTGTAAAAAAACTCTCAAAATCATATTTTCAAGTTCAACACTTATTTAAAATAAAAATAAAAAAACGTGTACTGATGTTTAGACTATGAGCTCTTGTAATCAATTTTGAAATCATGATATATAATCTATTAATTATTTTTTGCAGTCAATAGCTCGGGCACAAATTAAAGTTAAATTGTGATTTGTTACGAGTTCTTTTTTTTTTTTTTAATGGAGAATCTTAGTATTTTACTTTTATTTCAATGAAGAAAACAAACATAGTTAATAATTTCTCTTATTATTATAATAATAATGGAAACGCGACACAATCTAACAAATATATTTTCACTTTTAACCCTATAATTCTAACTAGATAGTCAATCATCAAATTAAAGTCGTTATACTTTTACAAAAACCATTACACCTCTAAAGTAGATTAAAATTATTAGAAGATGAAAAGTTGAAGTTAAAAATAATATCAAACACCACCTTTAAGTTTCTCTATTGCATTCTTTTCTCTCTCTCTCTCTCTCTCTCTCTCTTTTTAAAAAAATTTCGTGTTTCCAATCATGAAAAAGTCAAATAATATATTCCACGTCACCAAAGTCAATAACACCAAATTATTTGCAAAGACATCAGTAATAAATTAGATGGTGAAATATCTGAGATAATTATTATCTTCCAAACCCCCTTCATCTACCCAACCAAAAAAAACCTAAAAAAAAAAAAGAGAGAGAGATGTGTGTGGCTTTGTTTCGTTGGGTGGTAGACTGGGCATATTGGTTGGATAGCAACATTTATTTCATCATTAGTAATTAATATAGACTTATTCAAACAATAAGAATATTTAGTTTATTGATGTAACTAATTTTATCTTCCATGGCAATTCAACAATTAGATCACCAGAAAACCACATGTTTTGCTTGGTCGACTTCAAAGTGCCGTATTCTCGTTAAATTCTTATATGGATAAACTATTTTTTTTTTTATTTCAATAATTTAAGATCATAAATTAATCATTTTTATTTGTGCAATTCTTGTAGGGCTGACCTTCAGACGACGTTATATGAAATTAGGTGTGTTAGAGTTGGCCTACATCTCTTACAGATTGAACTCGAACCATTTTATTACAGATCAAAGTTTGGCAAAAATGAAAACAAAAATACAGATTATTTTAACATTTTTTATTGCCATGTGGCCATTAAATAGGTGAGCTGTGCACCCAACAATTTGTGCAAATTTTACTTTTCCGCAAGAACGAAAAATTTTGTTTAGCTGCAAGATTTAATTTCATCCGCAAAAAAAGTTTGGATCTTGACAAATTTTTTTTGATAAAATAAAGATAACCCTTTTCACTACCACACTCAATTACAAGAAAATAGTAACTTTTAATTTTCTTGATTAGCAAAAAATGATGTGGATTCCTTGTCTGTGTTCCTAGTTTGTCTGATGATTTTCTCAAAGGCGTTCCACTTTGTTTTCACCAAAGTTTTTGCAATATATTTGGCCTAGACTTTTGGTAATACTCCAAGTCTAAGCAAAGTAAACGGCTCCTTGGCGCAGAATTTTTTCCCTCCATTTAAAGAATTAAAATATTAAGATGGGCAACCCCACCTGCCCTGTAACTGTAAGCAGTCTTTAATAAAGCGAGTTTTATGAGTTATTATACGAAGGTGAAAAAAATCAATGAATATGTAGATGCCACATATTGATGAGAGGTTTAAGAAACAGTGGTGCTTCATTGCTTTGGGAGTTGTAACCCCCAACAATCAAGAATTGTCGGTTGTGTTGTCTGTGGACAACGGCCCATTCCTTAAGCATTAAATACATTTCTTAATCTTGCCCTCTCCGCCATTTCTTGTGAATCAAAATCAAGAAACTTAACTTTCAGGTGATTAACATCTTTGTTTCAAACCCCAAGTTTATATATACATATATATTTTACATGTTTGTATGTCGCGCACGAAATAGAAAAATATTGCCTTTTTTTTTTTTGGTTTCTTGCCATATTTCATGCATAAATGCAGCTACAAACCACCATTTGTTGCTTCTGCAGTTGTTTCCCCTTTTAGATCTTGGGCATTTTATTCAATCTTTTTTCTTTAAACATCTCTTGATTGACAATGCTGTTTTTCCTTGTTTCTTGTCTATCTTTTCTTCTACTTTCTCAGTCATTTCTCAAACCAAACGCCACTCCAAAAATGGAATCCAGAGTGTGGACATTCCCATGGATTTTCAGGGACATTCTTGTGTTGCTGGCCAAGAAAAGAAAGAATTTCCTTAAAGTTTTCCATGTTCCATCTATCAAGAAATTCTTGAGCCCACAATTTGAGAGTGTGGAGGAAATTGAGGAGGAGAAGCATGAAATCTCTCTGCTTGATCTCCCTGATTTGGTCTTGGACTGCATTCTCGAGAAACTTTCACCGGCTGAGCTATGTGGAATGGCTGGAGTTTGCAGTTCTATGAGAGAGAAGTGCACAAGCGACCATTTATGGCAGAAGCTCTTGAAACAGAAATGGGGTGAAGTCATTGGTGATGCTGCCTACAGAGAATGGCAATCTCAAATTGGTTTGAAAAGTGCTCTTGAATTCTTGCATTTCACAGAAAAAAGAAGCAAATTCTTGCTCTTCTCCTCCTCCCTCTTCGGGTATAAATCTGAGATGAAGAAGAAGAGAAGCAGCCTTTCACCTCCAAGTCCAGTCATGTCCTGCTATCTTGCTCTTGAAAGTGGGAAATTCTGGTTTCCAGCTCAGGTTTTTAACCGAGAGGTAATTTTCTTTTTCTTCTTTTTTACTACTCAATGCATAAAATGGTCTTAATTTTTGAGACAGCATTGTTAATGTTTTTCTGGTGTTTTTAAAATGCAGAATGGGCATGTAGGATTTATGCTTTCATGTTATGATGCTCAACTAAGCTACGGTTCAACAACAGACAATTTTGTTGCTAGGTTTGGATCAACTTTGGCCTTAAAATCTTGCTTTTTATTCAATTTTCTTTTCTCCATTTTAGTTTGTGAATGTGGATTTGAATTCTTGATGCAGGTACAAAGCTCAAGGGAGGTCTATGATAGAGGATGGCATTGAGTGGGAGCGGATTAGAGCACCAATTGTTGACACCCCACCAAATGTTCTTCACCTTTCTTCTTGTTTGGGTGACCTTAAACCAGATGATCACATTGAGATACAGTGGAGGAAAAACAAAGATTTCCCATATGGTATGCTTCTCATTACTTGTGTGTGTGTGAGAGAGAGAGAGAGAGATGACCAAGAGTGAGGAAAAGATTTTGATTGAAGGGCCAGAAACAAAGTTGGGTCATCCAACTGTATTCATTAATGAGAGATTTTTCTTCCAAACATTACAGGTTGGTGGTATGGAGTTGTTGGGCATCTGGATTCCTGCAGCGGCAATGAATTCAGTTGTCACTGTCACGCTAGCGGTGGGCACCCTCATTCATTTCTACCTTTTATTTTCTTACCATATGCTTTTTTCTTTTTTATTATATTGCTTCACAGCATCAACCTACTTACATTTACTCCCACTGCTCATTTGAATCTCAAAAGCTACATAGAAGAAGAAGAAATTTATGTAGGCTTGTTAGAATAGTGGAAATGTGGTCCCTCAGCCCACATGCATTTGCGTGCTTAGCAGGTTGGTTTTGACACAAGATAATAAATGCAGTGGGAAAACGGCTCCATATTCATGTCCAAGAAAAGTTGATTAGAAAAAACTAACTATGTTGATGATGAATGATGGTTAACAATATGTTTACAGATACGGTGATGTTGGAGTTCAAGCAGTACAGCCATGGATCGCGGTGGAGGAAGACGAAGATCAACAGGAAGAGCCACAGAGAAGTTGGAAATGAGGTAGATGGTTTCTATGGTGGAATCAGGAAAATCAGCAAGAGAGAAGAGATTGAAAAATGGAAGCAGCTATGGCCAAACTGCACCTTGGAATAGTTGCTGATGCACCCTGTACATATGAAACTGTAGAGTAGATGGTGATCCATGATCATGACTCATGAGGCTTTTTTGTTTTTTTAGGTAGTGTATGTGGGAATGTTTTTTTCCTTTCTTGTTTGATCAGGCAACACACCTCTAAATGTTTTTCACATTGGAAGAATGGTTTTTTATTTTTTATTTTTGGGTTATGGGGTGAAAAGAAAGACATTTTAAGATGGGATGAAGTAAGAAATTTTATTGAAATAAGGTGCACATTTGTGTTGTGTTTCTTTGTCTAATCATAGCAAAGTTTGACTATATTGATTTAATTCACACTTCGAACAAACATTAGTCTTTGCCTCTTTGCAATTTTTTTTCTTGTCAATAAATGGAGATTTCTTGTCATCTTAACTTGTTTTTGCTTCTTTACATAATCGATTAAATGGTTTAGGCGAGTTTTATTCATTAACCCAAGTTAAATTCATTTAATATACTCTAATTAGGGATTAATAAATCATATTTGGGATGGGTGAACCCATTTGGGTATGGATAAAACTCGCCTAAATCATTTAGGCGTGTCTAACGCAAGTTTTTGCCAAAGATAAATTATTCTTGTTTGGCCAATTTTATATATATATATATAGAGTTGCGTTCATTTCTGAACTAAGTGTTGTGAATGAACAATGAACATAAATCAAACCTTTCATTTAAATAATTCAGCGGCTAATATGATGACACGTGTCAATTAAATAATGATTTATTATTTCATTAAGGGTAGTATAGGTATTGTAGTATAATTAATTTTTGGAACGGTTATTAAGTTTGGTAACTGAATTATTTACTAAATCTTTGATTTGTTTCATATCTTTTTTTAAGATCTGATCTTTCGATCCTTTTTTAACTACTTCCATTAATTTTTTTTCACATCATCGTCCTTATTATACATTCGTTCCTTTTTTTTGCGCCATTTTTTCATAAAAGAATATGAACGACATACCAGGTATTTTTTTTATCTGTAGTTTTATTCAATTCTTGTTCGTTTTCACGTATAATTTTATATTCTTCATTAGTATAGCTTTTTTATACTTGTTTCATCATTTTTTTTGGATACTCGTCTATTATTGTTAATTAACATAGTATGTACGTTTGATATTTTTTTTTTGTTTCTGTGATGTTCCATATCGTTTTGTTATGAATCCAAAATTGCATTAATGTTTATTTGTTTTTTGATTACTTATGAAGTTTCAGTTTTTTTTTTAGTGAATGCGAATGCGTGTATAATAGTTTTTAGGTTTCAGGGTAGTTTTTGACTTCTAAATAATTAATTTATTCGTAGTAGTTTTTTTATCATTATTATTAAGTTAACATATCATTTTTCTGACTATTAAATGTCATTAATATTTTTCTAACTTTCTTTACAGATTCTTCCGGTTCTACCTTTAATGGCTCACCAGGTAATGTATAATTTGTCATTTACTCAATTTATTCATATCATTAATTTTCGTTTGCATTATCATTATTATTAAATAACTATATCTGGTTTATATGTTGTTATGTTTTTGTAAACAAATCAATGTTCATAATTAATTATTTTTTTTTCATATATTTTCTTTTATTTTTCAGTTTTATTTGCTCCTATTTGTGATGATGCAATAAAGCCTCACGAAGGAAAATGCTTTAGGAGCCTAGACGAGGCAATGAAATTTTATGAAGATTATGCTTCTAATGTTGGTTTTGATACGCGTATCTATGGCAGCAAGAATGTTGATAATATAGTTACTTGGAGATACGTTGTTTGTACTAAGGAAGGGAAGAAACATACTGTTCAGGATGATATTGAAAATGCTCGTGATGGATATATAAACAAGCGCAGACGAAGGTCTATTAGGTGTGAGTGCAAAGCTAGAATTGTGTTAAAATGAAAGATCTTGAGCAGCAGAAGGGTTGATTTTAATTTTGTTTTTTTTTTATTATTTATTCATTGTAGTACGATTTTGTTAGTTTTTTTCCTGGTTTACATTATCATTGTTTTTAGTTCTTAACTTATAATACTTTGTTTTTGCTGAGTTAATTTTTTTTATTGTATGCATTTTTTTTTTCTTGGTAATTGATTATTATTTACTAGTACCTTTATCGTTGTTGTTGTTTATTGGTATCATCAATTTTCACTTTGTATATCATTATTTTACATGTCTTCTCAAATATTGTTAGTATTTAAAATGAAATATTATCAACGAATTTTGAATAGTCAAATGTGGTGTCTATTTTATTAGCTTAATCGTAGTTCGTATTATCTGACATAATACTCTGTAATTATGTTTTAATTCTTCTTATTTGTTGATATTTTAACTTTTTTAAAACATGACACTTGATTCTAACTATTTTTTTTTTATCATTATTCTTATATGTTGGTATCATTATTATTCATGTTTTTTATCATTAAATTTTTTGTTTTCTCAAATATCCTAACTTTTTAAAATGAAATATTCTGAATGAATTTCAGTGTGAGTATGTAATTCGACACATTAGTGTATATTGGCAACATAAATTTTAAATATTCAATACATTTTTTTGAATTCTGATGCACAATGCAAATCACTACATATTTTAAAAAGTTCTATATTTAAAAAACATGCGATTCAGTGAAATTGTTTCTAAAACCACACAAAAGCATAAATAAATTTGTCTCCACAGCATTCGCAGTCTAACCCTGAATTTGGAGTAAGTCATTAACAAACTTTCCAACATCCACCTCACAAATCTCTTCCTCAGCTTCGATGTATTCTTGGCTTTCTTTTTCATTTTTCAGTGCACACGCATTATTTGGTGACAAGAGAAGTGTGCAGGTATATTTGGCTCGTAGATATCGGTAGACTACCTTGCTCCTTTTTGGTAAGCATTCACACCACTCCGTCTCTTTCTCTCCGTTATACAGCTTCATGTGTCGCATCATCAGAATAGCACAGTCGCGCTTGTTGACCACTGTCTCAGTAAACAAATTCATTCTTTTGGGTTTAACCTTCTCCAAACCTCTACATATGTTGCCTAGATGTAGATCCACTATGTACTTTTGGAAATACTTGCGCTGCATTTTTCAGAAAATAAGTCATTTGATAAGTGTAATTTTATAAATTCAACAATGTATATTAAAAAACAAAATACATGTTATTTTAGTATTAATACCAGTTTCTGCAGTGTATTGTGGTATGCACCAATATCATTTGCTCCGATATCATCGTATTCGTAATCTATCACTGAAATCCTCTTTGGCTTCAAGGTAATAGCAACCATGTACCACTTTTCCTTCTCAAAAATAGGGAAATTTACCTGTCATCCAGAAAGTGTAATATTAAATGAATTTTTTTTAAAATTAATGATATATAATATGGAGAATAATGACAAAAACAGTGACATGTATGAGTACTTACAATTTCAATGTTCTCCCAGTTGAAGAACGGAATTTTTTGGACATAATCAGTCATCATTGCTGAGAATTCCTTGGAAGCATTACAATCAGAATTATTTTCAGAAACCTCCAAAACACCTTTGATCTGATTTTTTAATTGAAATGTTGTGGTCAATATTTATTGAAAAGTTTCTCAGGAAAAATATATATTATAAAATATAACTTACACTGATTGTAGCAGAAACAAACAATTTTTTTGAGACCTTCCTCTTACTGCTGTTATCAACTGTGGAAAGATGGCTACTCCATGTATCAATAATTGATGTTGCTATCATTGAGTTCATGTCCATTGTCAGGATATCTGATTTCTTCACCTCCACGATATCGTCGTCGTATAGAAGATTATCCCTAGTGATCAGTTTTGTAAAGTAAATATATCAGCATGAATTTAAATTAATTTAAGTATGTTTGTTGTTAGTGTTGTTACTTACTGGTCATCTTTTTTGGTTCTCTGAATCCAGTATAGAATCTGCTTCTCCTTTGTGCTCATTGTTTCTTCTTTAGATGCAGGCTTTGTATTGTAAGGGGGAACATAATGCTGGTCCCTTCTTCTTCTCTGCTGTTGTTCGTACTTGCATTTTCTTTTCAACATCTTTATTTTATCATTAATCAAACACACAAATTGATTACATAAAAAATGGTGAAAAAAATTAATGACACCATCGACATTGTTCTAATGATATATAATTAACATAAAAATGATATTAAAGCGTACTGTATTTTCTAGATTCTAATGTGAAAAAATGATATAAAC
>JAPKLW010000324.1:495909-532624 GCA_026898455.1 Plectranthus barbatus
ATGTGAAAAAATGATATAAACAGTTCACGTTTAATGATAAGGTATTTGAAGGAAAATGATATATAATGAATATTAGTATCCAACATTCGTTTACAATTCAATTATGTCCATTTAACAACGAAAAATGATGAAGAACAAAAACATTTGTTCACATATCATTATATAAAAAAACTACAGGTTAAAGTCAAATGAACAATATGAATAATACTCCTTTTTTTAAATTTACATAATCCCGCGCTGGTTGTGTTCTACTTTTTTCGATTTTATTGAACTTTTTTTAAAAATTTTCAGACGCAAACCATGAAATATGTTTGGATTCGCAAACAATTCAACAAAACAGCAATTCGAAGATAGTAGAACCTGTAGATGAAGAGCCCACTGCGGTTTTCTTCTTCGGACCCATGATTGCGTATTGTTGTACTCTTCGTCTTTGATTCAAGCAACTGAAACAATAAAACCCTAGTTTTTTAAAAAAAACACGGCAACCCAATTTTGTACATGGTTGATGTATTCTACAGAAAATATAAGAATTAACTGACGAAGAAATGATATATCTTCACCGGATCTTTGCGAACTTCTGCCGTCTTCGATCGGTGGTGTTACGAACTTCTTCCGATTTCTTCGATAGTTGAATTCTAATTGACCTTTTTTGGGTTAATTGCAAAACATTAATTACACTCAACAACTTCCCTGAATATTCGTTTAAATGTGGAAAGATCGTGGGTTGATTTTTTTTGGTAACTGCATCCTTATTGATCGACTTTCAGTTTTTAATCATTCGTAATTTTTTTTCCTAATTTGCCCTTTTAATGACAACCACAAAACTAAATAATGATAGACGCCTACTTTAAATCTTGGACGTTGATTTAGGGATTGGATGGTTAGATATTGTTCTCTGTTCATTCACATATACCTGTTCAGCCTAGATCACTTTTAATTTTTTCTTTTGTGAATTGATAATATTTCAACTAAAACTAAGAAACTAGATATAATTAATTCGAATTATTAATAAGAAAATGTACTGTTAATTTCCGCTAAAAAATTAATATGAAGAAAATATATATTCGCTCGAAAAAAAAAAGAGAAAATATAAATGAAAAAAAGGGCAAACAATTACTTGCCGGACCCGGATACTTTAAAGGGCCCAAAAGAAAGACCGGGCCAGCCCGAGCCCGTTTACCAAACACGGATAGTTTAGTCGATGACGACGACTCGAAGAGAAGTAGAAAACTGAGAAGCATCGACTCAAGTAAAGAGAGAGAGAGAGAGGTGGTCGTTCACCCGGAAAATGAACGGCGGCCCATCTGGTTTCAGTGCGTTTTTATTTTTATTTTTCTGTGCATTCTCTTGTTAGTTGGGTTTTTGAAAAGTTGACTGTAATTTTTTTATTGACAGACAATGCACCCGTAACAAGGACGATAGTGATTGCGAGTGCTCTTTTTACAATAATTTTTGGGATCCAAGGTGGCCGTTCCACCAACCTTGCTTGGTCTTTTCAGGTTCTCTTCTTTTCCTTTTAATAAATGTTTCTGTATTTGGAGTTTTATTTCTTTCTTGGGAATTTGTTGCCTAATTCTTTTGTTCTATTTTTGTTTCTTTATTTCGTTATTCCTATCGGGTTTAATGCCTTTGCTGGTGACTTCTTATTTCGGTGAATTTATTTAATACGAATGTTATGTGATTGCAATTTGGGAACTTCATTGTTGCTTCATATAATGAGTGGGAGATTTGGCGTACATGCATTCATTGCTTTCTTCAAGTGCTCTCTTTCATTGTTTTGGTTGCTTTTTATTATCTTTGCTCTTGAAATAACTTCTAATTTCAGCATATCTTGGTACCTTTATTTTTATTTGCATTTACACATTGCTTATTATCGGCATTAACTTGGTTCTTACATACATGGCAGGACATTTTCAGTAAACTTCAAATATGGAAGCTCATAGTCTCAGTTTTCAGATTTTCTTCTACACCAGAACTTGTTTTTGGAATTTATCTTCTGTACTACTTCCGTGTATTTGAGAGGCAGATAGGTTCTAATAAGTACTCTGTAAGCTCTTGTTCAAGCTCAATTTCTTCCTTTTTTGTTTCTTATAAAGTTCAAACTGCAAAACTATAGCAGCCATATTGTTAAAAGGGGGAGAATTTGACCTTCATTATTTGATGCATCTTGTGGTAGATGTCGTGTAAGTCAAAGAAAATGGGTAAAGTGTTTGCTTGATTGGCATTTTTCTCTTGCATCAATATGTTCAATCTCAGTATACTGGACAAATTGAGCTAATTTAGAATATTATATGACGAGAATATACTATAACAGTCCTATGAAGTATCTCCTGGCATTTCTGGTTTTTATGGGTGGCTTTAGATGGCTTCTTTTACTTCCTTGATGGAATAAAGTTGATGAAATCACAAAATATGTAAGGGTGGTATTTGTCTAATCAACTGATATCCTGGATCATGTGTTCTTGTGAGTTGTGATTAAATGTAAGGGGTCTATTTATTTGGTTGATGGCTGTAAAAATATTTTCTGCAGGTCTTTATCCTGTTCTCTATCATCATCTCACTACTGCTTGAAGTCATTGCACTATTACTACTTAAAGGTTCAATCAGTTTCTTTCTTCATTCTCCTTTCTATCAGCGTTTTGTTATGTCCCTGCTCCTACTTGTCCTTATGTTGAATTGGACTATTTTTAAGCAACATGGGCATTCAGGATATAAAATGAAGCTCAAATCCGGGTAAAGGATGCACAGCGTAATTTTATGCTGTGGAAGGAACCTTCATCAAGTTACTTGTGAAAATAACTTTAGGCTTCAATTCATAGCCTTCATTATCAATTTGATGCCAAAACCATCTTAAATGGGGGTGGTTATGTCGCTATGAGCTGTCATAGGAATAGGATGCACGGTATAGCTTTACAACCTTATTTAAAAGTAGCTTTTACTGTCCATAGTTTCCTACTTTCATGGATCACATGCTGTATCTTGCTTTTATGCATTAGTAAAGTTCCATAGTAAAAATGTAAGATGTTTATGATACTTCCTATAATCTGAATAGCCAGCTCTGCCACTTTCAAGAATTATGACTATTCTTTTTCTACAATATTTTAAATTGAGTGGCTTGCTCATAGAGTTATGGTACGCAAGGTATTCAGTGGACAAACATCATTTGGAAGAATATTTCACCTTTTTCTACAGATATATGTTTAGTCCTTCGGGTAACATTTTGGCTTTATTTTTCTGGCAGATCCCTCCTTGAATATACTCACATCTGGACCTTATGGCCTTATCTTTGCTTCATTTGTACCCTTCTACTTCGACATTCCTGTTTCAACACGGTTCCGTGTGTTTAACCTCAACTTCTCTGACAAAACTTTTACATATCTTGCTGGATATCAGGTAATTCACAAGCATTGTGTGTAGCTATCATCTGCATATCTCTGTTAAAACGTGAGGCACGTAATCATCTTGGATAGTCAATTTGCATCATCTGCTAATTTTTATTTACGTTCCCTATTTCCATGTCGCAGCTGTTTTTGTCATCATGGAAACGATCCATGCTCCCAGGAATTTGTGGTATTTTAGCAGGTTCCCTGTATCGCTTGAATCTATTCGGTGTACGCAGGATGAAGGTTGTTCCTCATCTTCTTGTGACCAGTAACATTCTACTTTAAATTTCCACAGTCCCACAAAGCATCTTGGTCATCTTCATTTCTTGAGAATCCCATTTATTCATACATAATTTTTATATGGTCTGAGATATTTATTTCTTAGCAGTTCATGTTAGATTTACAATTTGGTGCAATGAAATTAAGCACTTGCCTAGTTAAGTTGGGGGTCGGACCTCCACCCTTGAGCTAGCTTTGAAGTGGAGTTCTTGCCTCCTGGCTTGAGTACATATTTATTTTATCTGTGAATATGACCCCCCAACTTAATTAATACTATCAGATAATCACAATTCTTAAAATTAACTTGTAGAGAAATCATAACCATACAGAAGTGTTCCATGCAAGTGTTGGTACGGTGATGTTTATAATGATTCTGGTTTTGGGAGCATTTTATTTGGGGTTTTCCTTCAACTGGGTCTATGCCCTGAATTCATTTACTTGGAAAATCTTTTGATGAAAGATATGTCTGTTATTCTATAATTTATGTACAAAGTGATGGTGTTTCAGTTTCCGGAAGCTATTGCTTCATTCTTCTCAAGATTGTCTTGGCCGTCAATGGGGAGTGGTACTGGTACACCAGCCACTGGATCATCTAGGAATGTTTTAGGAAGTGCACCCCGCTATGTTGGTCGCCATATGGAGGTAAGTCTAGTGTGTGTTACGAATTTAAGTGATTACCTACTCTTGGTAGCTCTTATGAAATATGTCTAGGAATACTTAATGCCTTTCATGATGATTAACATCTCTTTTTAACTATATTACACGTCTTGTCTTATTTTGATTAGTAGTTGATATGATTAAATCTCATGCGCACAAGGTGATTTGTCTCTACTCTTTTCGTCAAAATTGTTCACTAATTGTAATTCAAATCCTAATACCTTGACTGAATTCAAGTTTTGCACTCTCTCTCTCTCTCTCATCTCTCTTTATTTGGCACTCAGAACATGATGCTATTGTACTGTTTGTATTTGGTCCAGGGAAACTTCCCAGGTCCCACCTTGTCATCACCAGAAGACTCCATTTCCACTCTGGTATCAATGGGCTTTGATAGGAACTCAGCGAGGCAAGCTCTCTTACGTGCTAGAAACGACATTAATGCTGCCACCAATATCCTCCTCGAGTCTCATACGCATTAAAGCGAGGTGTCAATTATCGAGTTGGAAACAGTAAAACTAAAACAGGCGTTCAAGGAAGGGTGACAGGTGCAGTTGCTGCTGCATCAACTCAGGGGGATTTTTACTACCTTCAATTTTTCTTAGGAGGCTTCACTCCTGGCCTGTTTACTTAAGATATATAGCTGTAAAAACGTGATGCTCTGTACAGTTAGTTTGCCTCTCACCACTACAGTAGGCTAGGCTGCCAAGTGCCAACCAAACTAATTCTACTTCTTAAGCATGCTCTCTTTTTTTTCTTTTTTTTACTATCGACTGTCTCAATTCTCCACGGTAGCTAAATATGGTCGTTCTCTGTTCTGTGATAACTTTTTCCTACATAACTGAAGCGAAGCCAAAAATTGAAGTGGTAAGTAGATGATGCAAAATCATGCTATTGATCAGAAACGGGGAGAGACAAAATTACTGAATCAATCGAGCGTGCAACTTCAGTTTGCTTCAACAGAGATTCAACAATTATGTACTCTTGTTTGTATGAATACAGTGAATGGAGCCTTACAACATTGTAAATATAGTTCGAGGAAAACCCAAAGCATGTAGAACCTGGTGAGGGTATTCGGATTCAGATCCATGTAGCTCGAGGGGAAATGAACTTCCACAACTACCTGCAGTTGAGATCTAGACAGTGCTGATATCCACTCGGCTTTTGTGAAGCTGGAAAGCTGGGGTGATCCAACTCCCGCAACTGCACTGAATCCCCGACCAGTTGAAGTAACCTAACCGACCTTCACAATGGGCACACATCAGCTTGCCCTCAAGACCACCTTCCTCCACTGGAAATTGTACAACAACCATCATTTATCATGTATTTCCCTTATGAAAAGATGAATTGCATATAACAATAAACAAGTCAAGTCAATCCAAGAAACTCAAGTGTACTGAAGCAGAATGGTGTTTTCATATAGACCACCGCAACTCTAAATAGATAATTAATTTGGCACCAATTCTGGATATTCAGAAGGGTGATTTTCATTCACTTGACATAGCAATCATCATGCTGATTCAAGCTTGTACCAAACAAATGGAGGTCCACATTCAGCTCTGCATTATCCAAATGAACACATTTCGAGATGGGATATCTTAGTCATCCTACCTGTTTTCATCCAACGGAGAGGCTCAACAAAGATAGAAGAACACACATTGTCACCAGATCTACTGAAAGGATTTCCACCCCTCCTTTTATGCCAATCAAAGCTTGTTTCACCCTCTCCTGGAACATGATTCAATACATTTTCCTGCAATGCAATAACTCTACGGCATTTTTTGCATCGGTATGCAGGAGTAGGAGGAGCCTGTTTACCAGCTAATGCTTCAGCGTCAGCAGAAACTACTACAGCTGGCAATCCAGGATCTGCACCAAACTGTGAACCATCTATTTTTTCCCCACGATTATATGAATCACCTGTTATTTTCCGCAACAGAAGACCCCAAGAATCAGGAAACCAAAAAGGGTGTTGCAAAAGATAATACAGAATGAATAGGTATTCATAGCACCTCATTAGATGCAGGACAATCCTAAAATAACATGAAATGTAACAAATTGAAAGAATCAACATGCATGTTAACCATGCTCCAATTTGTGAGAGCAGCTTCCATAACACCAGAAGGAGGGGGGGGGGGGGGGGCAGAGGCAGTATTATACCATACAACTATCTTGTGGTAAAAAGGATGCACTGCACTTCATTTCTTTTGACTTAACTTTCTTATTCTTATTTTTGAATGACAAATATTAGGATTCTCAAAACACGATACAAGAAATAAACAATTGTTTGGAGTAGAATTGAGATTAATGTAGACAAGTATTGCAACAACCCACTAGCCTCTAAAACCCAACTCAGTGATAGTCATGAACTAGTCATGTTCTGTTGGCTACTATAACAATAAAAGGGACTAGTCATGAACAATTGGCTACTAAATGACTTATCTTCAACATTTCACACTTCATATGACAAAGCCAATCAAGAATTCTAATATCAGAAGTTATAGAAATTAAACAGCAACACTACAATTAAAGGAATATAACAGAATTCTTCAGGGAAAAAATATGCACCTAATACTTTCAACCGAAAGTGCTTGTATATAGGACTTGCATGATCAACTTTAAAACCCATTTGTTCAAACATCTTCAGCTGCAGCAATAGATGAACGGAATTATCAACAAAAACATAAATAAGCTAAACTATAGTAATAATTAACTAACACGCTGATAAGCATTTTTATTACCTGCTCCAAGAAACCATCATTGGGGCACACAGTTTCACAGCTCTGCTTCAAGGATTCAATAGCGTCTACAGGGGGGAAAGAGAGAAGTAGATAAAAATTTGACAGTAATAACAAAAATATGATAATTAAAAAAAAAGTTAAAAAAAAAGGAGTTTGGTTAAACGTGTTGTGCAAGCACCACTTAAAAAACCAACAAAAGGACATATCCAAACCTTCTAGTGATAGTTGTTCACTTTTCATCAAGTATGCTGTAATTATTGCTGCACTGCAATGAATACATGCAAAGAAGGGCGTAAAACCATAAGGCTCAGCAAAACAAATAAATTAAATCACAAGTGTGCCTTCTCTAATTTAAATTTTTGCAAGATTATTGGCAGGAAGGCATGAAAGAATTACTCTGGGCATGCGTTTGCATTCAATTAGTTTTCTTTAAAAACTTGAGGCGATAAATGATGAAATCTTCTACAACCCACATGATAAAGGAAAGTAGCTGAAGAAACAGGAAACCATCCGGTGAATTCACGATGCAGCAGTGGAAAGAGGTAAACTAGTCGACCAACAACCTTTGCAACTCATTTAATATGGTAATTCATATATCAAAGCCCTTTCCCTGCTCTCTATTATATTTAGGATCTTTGTAAGCTTTAACCAGGCTTCTAGGACTTCACTCTCAACAGAATCACAAAGTATTCAAGTATTAGATTTTATAAAAGAATAACACAGACATGCTTAAACTGTAAACTGAATGGCACAGCCAACCCTTAACAGAAGGATAGTAAGACTAATATCATTATTTCCAAAACTATATATCACACCAACTAGGTAGGTAAAGTAAAAGTATAGATGTGAAAAGATCAAAGTTATATTATGTACCTCCTTGATACACCTGCAAAACAGTGGACCAGAACCGAGCCTTCTTTCCTACTATCTTCAATAAAATCCAAACACACATCCAAATAGTCCAGCAAAACTTCACTCTCCATATCCCTCATAGGTACAGCCATCCTCACAATTTTTAAATCCTTACCAGCATACTCCAGTGAATAGAGCAGCTTATCTGGTGATAATGAAGTCTTTGGCATGTCATATGAAACATCCTCAGATCCTGAGTCCCCAACGTAGACCTTACGAATTTCTTTGCATGGAATTGAGAGCCCACTACGCCACTCCGAGAAGAAAGAAATGGATGCGGAACTTAATACCGACAATATGTGCGTGATTTCATTATTCCCATTCTGGAGAACATCCGCAGCATCACCAATGTTGCCAATGAATAAGTGTTCGCGTACCAGGTACGGCATACCAACACAATCAATCTAGAACCTACTCAAATGGACAGAGAATTGAGAGAGAAGAAATACAAGCTAATTGATACTAGATGTAATGTAAAATATAATCTTCATTTAAAAGAAATAAATGAGAACTTAATATCAGAAATCACCTCTTTCAAAATTAGAAGTCACTTCATATTGGTTCACACCATCGAATTTTATTTGTGAAAAGCAATAGGAAAGACCTGAACTGGTTCCACATAACTATAAGGCTCTACATAGATGCATAAAATACGAGACTTCCACAGAGGAGCTATTCCTGATGGAGGGAACACGAGTCTCCATGATCAACCTTTTTCTATGATCACCACCTCTATTTACGGCAAGAAATAAATTGCTTATTCTTCTGAATTCACTCAAATCAGTGGTTACTATCAAGATCTACAGCATGTATCCAATTTATTACATTCACAAACTCACAGTCAAAATTATAGAAAAAAAATAATCATGAAACTAGTATGGAACTTCACTCTTCAAATTCAGAATAAAGAATTCAAATTCAAGAGGATTTGACTGGTTCCAGTTCTCTCTGCGAAAATGCATAAGTACTATCAAAGTTCCTCACTGAAGCAAGAAGAACTATCTTCGCAAGAATTCTCCAATCTCGCGACTGACTATTATCAAGAAGAAACAATAAACCATCAACTTTGAAACACATTTCGAAATGTAATCATTTTCGAAACATAGTAAATATCGGACATAGTTATGCTACCATGAATAACACCAAATCTGCATTGAAGCTGGAAAAACAGAATAAACAACAGAGAATCCAAGTCTACCCAAAATCTTCTCCCAGCATAAAAGGTTTTAGACTACAGAAATCCTTAGAGAACTCGAATAATAAGAATTTCCTAGAAAATGGAAATTATTCGGATGAATCACAAAAGAGTCACTCGCGGTACCTTAAACCGGAGATGGAATATTCCGGTTCGTTGCAGCGGAGAATAGATAGGCGGGGGTGATGAAAGAGGAAGCTGATCTTCCCTTTTTTTTTTAATATTTTTTTTCCGCTATTGCCATTCCCTCTCGCGTTCGCACCTTTATAAAGCTTCGCACGTGTGAGCGAATCTTTAATTTGTCGGCACGTGTAAGTAAGCCTATTTAAAGATGAAACTCACATTTTCCAAATCGGTCATAAAATAATTTAGCAAGATCAAATTTCCAATTAGTAAATTTATGTATCATTAGCTTATCTATATACACTTTCTTTATTTGAGTTGATTATGAACTTTCTATTCTGTTCAGATTGAATACAAAGTAAGCAACCCAAAATTCATAGATACAGTTTAACACTTTTCAAAGGGTTTACAAGTAGTATTAACTAAGAAAATAATGAAAAAATAAACGGCACAGACAATAATGAAGCAAAATATATGAGAATGAAGATCAGCAGTTGGATTCTTGCTCTCCAGGTTCCCTGGTATAAACAGGTATTTGCCAAAGTTTGGTATTCTTTTTGGGATCATCTGTGAGGCTGAGATCAGTGTCATCTTCTTTGAAGGTTCGAATGAAGGTTTTGGCCCCCATCATCACAAGCCTTTCCACCATGAACAGTTGATAATTATTCTCAATCAATGGATCCAAAAGACTGCTGAAATTTGATGAATACGCCAATTTGTACCTGCAAACACCTCATGAATCAATCAGCAGTTTCATACTTTCATGAGCAGCCCACATTATGACAATACCTACCATATCGATCAGCTTGAAGATAAAACTAACCATATCAAATCAATCAGGAGAAATGATTTCAGTTTATGATAGATTCGAGTTAAGGATGTGTGCAGCTTGTAAACCAATTAGTTATTTAGGTGCAGGTTACCTAACAGATAAAGGCGAAAAGAAGCCAGGAGTCCTCTCGTTGGAGGCGATAAAGAGGGTTCGCCCAGGGGGAACCCATTTGGAGATTCTACAAAGAATGAATTCTGGGCGAGTATCTCTATCAAGATGAGGATGTAAGCTCCGCTCAACGCCAAATCTGTCCTTCCTAGTTTTTATCTTATCACCTCGGCGAACATGTATAGCAGCATAATCTCCAAGATGAGCCTTTATCTGGTTTTAACATACAATTATTATCATAGGAGAACATAAGATAAACATATATCTAGACAGTAAATCACTCGAACAAAGAAATTTAATTCTGCATGGTCCTCAGTTAGAGCAAATGCAATGAACTAGCACTTAGTAATGGTACTGCCCCTCTGAAATAAGCAGCTTCACAACACAATCATGTAGCAATTTAAGATTTTGATTTCCCTCTTTGCTTTCCTGAAGGCAGGCAAATACATAGGCTTAATGATTTTTAATATAATAAAAGCAGAAGGCCCCAATAATCTGACACAATGACTGTTCAAGCAGGTGATGATGTTCTATCAAAAATAGCCACTTTGGGCCATATGTAATGCATAAAGTTTTTGCACTTTTTAAAAAAAAAAAAACTTTAATCCATGAAGAGAAATGGAAGCACGGGAGTATAAATTCAAACAAGCAACAAGAAACTTCATCTGTCAAATCCCATGCATAGCTCATATGGATTGGACTAGAAAGATAGCAATCATAAACAAAATCGTGAAAGCAGATAAGAGTTTCACATCCAATTATCAAATTTCAACAACAATTATAGATATACTGATATAGTGCAGTAGATCACCTTTTCTGCAGCCTCTCGCAGCTTCTTTGCAGCCATCGATGGAAGAAAAGAGTATGGCAGCATAATAGAACTGCGGTTGTTCCGATCCTTGCACTCCATGAACCTGAATGACTACCATGATTAATACCTACACAGAAGTTATCAAGATTCAAAAACTAATGGCAGTAAGTAATTCACAACTGCCTAATGCATAGCAGATAAATTAGGCAAAGTCCAAAATTTTACAGCATCTGATGATTTGCTTAAACAAGAAATGAAATTAAAGTACTTTGTCATTGCGGAGGGCTACAAAAACACTAAAGGCTGTATTATAGAAGATAAATTTAATTCAACAATGCAAATTAGTTGTTTATCTTCACTGTTTAAGTTAATGACTTATCAACGGATAACACCCTTTGAATTTGAAACTCTCAAGCGGCAGTACTAGGATCATAAGATTTTGTATACCTACCATGAGAGAGGACTTGCCGTTCGATTTATGAGTAGAAGATCTGAATACATTTTTTTCTGTTGAAGTTCAGTTCGAGTAACTCCATGCACGTGTGCTATCGCTCTGGATCCCAGTTTCATACTTATAGCAAGGACATGATGCCATGCTTTTGAATTATCCAAAATCACAGGCACGGTGTTGGACATGAGATCCAAATCATACAGAGAATTCATAGCACAGGAGTTAGCTGCCCACCTAGAAATACAACATAAATTGAGACAGTGAAAAACTCCCCAAGTTTGTAGCTACTAGTGAAGAGCACACGCATTCACATATGAAATATAATTTTAATAAACAAGTATTCATTTAAAACATAGATAAATTTGAAGAAGTCATCTAAATTTGATGTAGAACTAGAAGGTTACCAGAAAAAAAAAATCGAGAAATCACTATAAAAGTAATTATAATAATGATCTAAAAAAGAATAAATAGTAGTTCATGCAGATGAGGAATTATAATGGTACAATGTTACTGGATAATAACTAAAAAACGTGAATATAAATAGTAGCAAATTATAAAATCCCTTTTAAAGATAATAATTCAGATTAAATTATCACCAGATTAAGCATATAAGAGGATATAATAGGCAACACAATTTCCGGAAGAAATAAGACACTTTATTGGAGATATAGACATTCTGTAGAGAGCTCAAAACAAAAAACAGTGTTGGTATCAAATAAGCAAACATTGTAACAAGTTCCAGAAAAATATGCAGTCTAACTTAACATAATTATGTATATGTTCAAAATATCAAGTTTAATTGGGTTAAGAATGAATACTGAACTCCCACTAGTTTGCCTCTGGGATCATGAAGACTACAAGACGTCTAATGATATCTCAGTCTATCTCCATCCAACGGTGAGAAAACATGACAAAGCCCAAAAAGGTCAAATCCTGACTTAACTTCACTACTGAAAACATTACTTGTCGAGTTAAAATCTTCAGTGATGCATAATTAGCTGCCTTCTAAATTGCTAAAACAAACTCACCCTTCCTCGGAAACAGTATTTCCAGATTGATGAAGAATTCCTTTCTTATTGTGTATTGGATTTATACACAACCTGGAAGGCATTACAAAGGTCCTGCAACCAGGTGAGAAGAAAAGTGTAAAGAAGATAATTCGAGTGACAACATGCTATATTTCATAAAAGGGTGTGATTTGCATGGACAAAATAAAAGGGCCTGCAACAATATAGCACACCAAATGGCCTTAACTCATGATACAGATCTAAAGGAACTTCACTCTCATGTCATAATAGCTAATGTGTCAGTTAAAATATTAATTGTTTTCGAGCTTTATTAAGTAACTTCAACCATTCAATTCAGTTAGTAATAAAATAAGATTGAAAGTATAAGTTATTTTCATTCTATACTGTTGGGAATATGGTATAAGAAAGCCCATAAAAACCAAGAGACAAGAGTGAAACTAATTACGGCAAACCTCTTCATAAACTTGCAAGAACAAAGACCCATTACACATTCTTGGAATTAAGAAAGATAGCTCCTATCCTATATTTTAAACAAATAACATGGCACCCTAAGAAAACCCAAGGAAGGCCAAATCAAGAAAAACAAATTAAAGCCACTATCAGTCAACAAAAGTAGAAACGTGAACCCTTCAGGTCTTCAGAATCAATAATCATAGTAATCACAACCTAACTGAACGAAAACAACTATTCATTACTAATCAACAGCCATTTATCAAAGGCCCATCAAGAAAAAAACTTCACACTAAACCTACCTGTTCAAATCATACATAGATTCAATCTATATACTGCATACCCATCTCCAAGTTGGGAAGGGATCACGCGCAGACATACCTGCCTAGAAACAATGCTTCTTCAAGGGCACACCTAAGGCTGGATTCTTGGTGCCCTAAACCCTCGCAAGAATCGCAGTGCTTTCCCGGGCAGTCAATTCTACTCCCCCAATATAAGTACTTCTCGTGCATACTGCGACGGTTACGGGAGCTATTCACCATCTTCTCGATGCTTCCAGGTGCGGAGAGTAGAGATGATACGAGGTACAACAGCGCAATGCACGCAATAGCAGCTGTGAGGGTGACGATTGAAGATCTGGGTTTTGCTAGTTTCGCTTTGGGGTGGATTTTCTGGATCGCCATAGAACTCGACTCCTGATTCTTTTAGTTCAATGGCAGAGAGCGAAAAAACTGAGATTTTTGGGTTTTTCATATATACATGTCGTTCTAGTTATTTTATATTCCTCCCTTTCTCCTTTCTTTTTTTTTTTTTTTAATATTTGCTTATTTATGGCTGAGTAGTACTGTAGATGTGATTCTTTTCTTTGATTAGATCTGCATTCCGGCAAGTTGTTTTATTTTAATGAATCAAACAAAAGTGGGAGGCAAAATTAATAGAGATAAATTTTGAAATAATCATTTAACTTATATAAATTACATATATCAATTTTAGCTACTTTTATCAATTCATTTCAAAAATAGCTAAAAATTACATGTGTTAATATTTTTTTTATTTTATATATTGAAATAATATAATTAATAAAAAAATATTAAATATGAGAGAGAATGTGAGTCTGTGAGAGATAATGTGTGGATTGTGATAGAGAATGTGTGTCAGTGCGTAAGCGCGAGTGAGACCTCGGTGCAACTCGGGTCTAAAAAAATACTTTAAAAAATTACTCCCTCCGTCCCGGTGAAGTAATCCCTTTTCTTTTCGGCACGGGAATTAAGGGTTGTGAGTGTAGTGGAATTAATATTTTATTGGTGAGTGTGAAAAAGGTTGTCATTTTAGGAAAATGGGACTATTCTATGGGACAAACAAAAAAGGAAAGTGGGACTACTTCAATGGGACGGAGGGAGTATAAAAATTATGGTAAACTTGGGAGCGACCCGGGTGCGACCCGAGTCTAAAAAAACTTTTAAAAAATTATAAAAATTCTGGGAGCGACCGGATGCAATCCAAGTGTGACCTGGGTCTAAATTTTTTTAAAAAATATATATATATAAATAAAAATCAACTTTGGAGCGACCCCGGAGTGATTGAATGTGAACCGGGAGCGACAAAGGTTAAATTTTTTAAAAAAATATACTCTCTCCGTCCCACTTAAATTGTCACACTTACTAAATTGGGCGTCCCAATTGAATTGTCACATTTCTAAAAATGACAATTTTTTCATACTCAACAATAAAATATTAATCCCACTAATTCATTTTACACTCACAACTCTTAATTTCCATGCCGAAAAGAAACATGGCAATTATAATGGGACGGGGGAGTATAAAATTAAAAATCATTCCAAATAATTTGTTTGATCAAATATTAGTTTTTTTAATCTCCATTTATTCATATTAATGAACATTTCTCTTTTAAATTTGTTAAAAAATTGAATTTAACTAACAGATTTGACATAAATATCAAAAATCTTGCTTTCAAATCAAATTTAAACTGATTCCAATATACTCTATAAAATTATACTTTTGGCTATATTTAAGATGTATTTATAATAGTACCCAAATTCATGATGTGTTCTATAAATTTGACTATTTTAAATAATCAAGACAAATTAATACTCCATACCCTTTTTAATAATCCAATTTAATTTGGACACAACAACCCATTTTAATAGTCTGATTTAGTATGGACACAATGACTCAAACATATGAGTGTAAAATAAGTTAAGTAAATTAATATTTATTATTGAATGTGAAAAAATTTCATTTAAAAAAATAAAACTATTAAATTAGTACGTACAAAAATAGAAAAAAAGTATAATTGTTCTTTTAAGAAAAAAAAAATAATAATCCATTCATGCAGCAATAGAAAGTTAATCAAACACCATTTTCGTGGAAAGATACGTATACAAGTGGTTAATATTTGCTTATTATGGAAGCTGGCTTAAATTTCGAAATTCAAGACCAATGCTCTTTACAGATAGTGTGAGTTCATCTTCATATCTGGTAGCCTATTAGTATATTACTATTCAATATGAGATCAAGTTTGTGTTGGATTCAGATTTTTTTTTTCATTTTCAAATTTCATTCATAATTTGTTCATTCAACAAGCCTTGTGAAACGCTCGGGAAGATATTCCATGGAGAAGTCTAACAAACCCCATGAAGCTCAGCTTCCCATCCGCCTGCCTTATCCAATCCTGCAGCACTACGTGCACAGGAACCGATGGACTCAGCCCAAGTTCCTGTCAATTTTATTTTCTCAAATAAACTCCAAAAAATTGATAAAGAAGATGAGATCTGAGAGAGAGCATATACTGAGGCAAGTTCTTCTATGATG
Organism: Plectranthus barbatus; assembly: GCA_026898455.1. Lineage (NCBI taxonomy): Eukaryota > Viridiplantae > Streptophyta > Magnoliopsida > Lamiales > Lamiaceae > Plectranthus > Plectranthus barbatus. Next base: position 511,708 of record JAPKLW010000324.1, read on the forward strand.
ATGGGCCTATTTCCAACCTCCTCAAAAAAATCATAAGCAAGACGAGCATGCTGCTCCCAGCTTGCTGTTCCTTCCAGCTGATATACACTTATTGCGGCTGCACAAAACTCATCAAAATCCAATTTTCTGTATTGAAGAGAACAAACCTGCGTAGCGTAAGTAACACCAAAATCAACACAAGGCGATGTTATAATCATGTGATGTGATGAACATTCACATACAAAGGTTCCAAAAAAAAAAAAAAGTTTACCACATTCACGTACTCCAGAACCCTCGACTCCTTCATCGCATCGGTTGAGTTCTTGGCAATTGCCTGCCGGCGAATATTCATTTAGTAGGACTAAAGATCCAAGGCAAAATTGCAGAGAGAGAAAGAGAGCTCACGGATTTGAAGTTCTGAGAGGATATTAATCCGCTTTTGTTTGGCCCCAACAATGTGAACTGATGGCGTAGATATGCTAAATGTGGCATTGTCAGTGTTCTTGCAAGTGCCTGTTGCAATGGCAGAACCCATATAATCTTGAAATGATTCCGGAATAAATGCAAGCAAATGGATATGAATGATCATCAATTAGCCCAGATTCAGCTTATGACCAAATAATCCCCTTAAAAAAGATTCCAAATGAACGGAAAGTATACATACCCCTAAAGCAGCCTTCCTAAGTGAAGAAGAACATATGTATGCTTTCACGAGCTTATATGTTAACATATCCAGAGGAATCTTCCCGTCTTGGACGCCGGTCAGCCATGGATGACCTACATGTAACATATTACAACTTCACTAACTCAACAAATAAAAATCAGGGTAATCCAAGGCATTCCATCTTCCAGCTAGTAAAAATTCAATTTTAAACAAACAATAAATTATTTGTTTTACTACTTACTAAGAGCCTGGGCGGCAGTGATCCTTTTTCGGTAATCCTTGTTCAACAATCTCTTCACAAAATCTACAGCATCTGGAGACAAGGAAGGCCAAGGGGCTTCATCGAAGCTCGGGTCCGCCTTCAGAACTGCTCTGAAGATTCCAGATTCTGTCCTAGACCAGAAGGGTCTGCTTCCACAAAGAAGTATATAAGCAATGACACCAATGCTCCACATATCAGCCTCCGTCCCATACGATCTATGCAAGACTTCAGGTGCCACATAGTAAGCACTTCCAACGATATCATTCAGCCTCTCATCTGCAAAAATATCGACCTCAAAACTTAACTCCCTGAATTAGAATGTAAGTACGACCATGACTCTTTTAGCAATAGACTGAACCTGGCTTTACATAATCAGAGAGTCCAAAGTCGATGGCCTTCAAACAGGAATTCTCATCTTTTGAAGTAAAGAGAAAATTCTGAGGCAATTGAACAGATCCAAGTCAGTTGTTGTCAAAGACAGTATCATCATATGTTTGCAAAAATGTATCAATGTGAGATCCGATATTTTGCTGATGCAGAGTTTGGAGGATGGAAATGAGTAATTTTATTGCAGTAACACCACTGAGACTGTTCTCCTCTACAAATAAAGAAGTATCACTTCTATACAACTCTTATCCTTACTTCATATAAATAGTTAGAACGATTGAGAAGTTAATCAATTAAAGCCATTTCCTTTTGGATATAAATTTCTCAAAAAAAATCAATGCCACAACATATTCCAAGTTTCTGCTCATTATGAATATAATGTAATTACTAGAGGATTATCGCTCTCTCTCATAAGAGTAAGTTGTTACGTGGACTTTACAATAGGAGAAATCCGAATACAAAGCTACTAACATCATAATTAGGGACAAACTAATTCTTGGGGCATGCAGAGAACTCTGATAATGAACTTTTATAATACAAACTTGTATGAACTCCTCATAGGAAAATTGCTAACAAGAGCATACTCAACAAAGCAGGTATTACTTGCAAAGTGTTTGCCAGAAAAATATATAACAATATCAAAAATCTGAACATCATGCAAGAATATTTGTGGAAAGAGAAGGCACGACTGGAGATTCAGTAGCTATACCTCAGGTTTTAAGTCACGGTGGACCACACCCTGAAGATGGCAATATGCAACCACATTTAAGATCTGTACCATGATGATTTTTGCATCTTCTTCAGCATATTTGCCACCCCTGCAGCAAACAAGCAAAGTAAAATAGAAAAAAAAAACTATCAGAAAAGATAAGAAACATAGGAGAAATATGCTCAAAATACAAGTATAAACAGACCTAGCAAGTATCCGATCCAGCAATTCTCCTCCTTTGCATAACCTGGATAAAGGAAAGTAATAATAGTGATTAGATTCATGACTTTGATCAACTATCTTGAGGTGTTCTCGCATTCTTTGATAAAAAAAAGAGCATTATTACAGTTTTTACTTATATATTATGAAGACCCTTAATGGATTTCAAAGCATCCCTGGCTATTTCTACAAACTCATGATGTCTTGTCTGAAATTGAATCCTAATGCTCGAGTTTTGAATAGCACAACCAAATCATTGTGCCATTTATTTCAAATAAACGATTCCTGTGCAGTTATCAAAATGCTACATTGAACTTCAACACACTATATCAATATCTTCAGAAGAACCGCAACCCAATTAAATTAAGAGAATAGTAAGTTAAGTTAAAATAATTATTTTTTAAGAATATCATATGCTACATCAGAAAAACTGAGATTAAAATGCATACGTAAAAGGACAAGATAAACACTGTTTTTAATTCAAGATCATATCCGATGACCATGTCGATAGAACAAAGACAAAGCAAGAAAACCGACAGAAGCATACACTGTTAAATAAGGTTAGAAACTTAGAAACAGTGCAAATTCTGAACTTACTCCATCACTACATATACATTGTCCTCATCCTCGTACGCCTCATGGAATTGCACCAAATTCTTATGCCCCGTGAGTGCACGTAGCATCTTTACTTCTCTTCTGACGTCCTCAACGGCGATTGCTGTAGACATCTGCACAAGATTGAACTTTCTATTTACAAGAGATGATGGAGATCTTCACCTGCAATCATTATACATTCAAGTCTGATTTGGACCATAAATTCTTCTCACTTAAAACCCCATGAGAGTGGTATACAATACAATACAACCATGACTAACTTAAATCGACAGACATATTGAAGATATGAATATCACACAAACCAAAACCAGTAGCAGCTAATGAACTTTGAGCCATCACAACTAGACCTTTAATTTCGGGATGACTTTAACAGCCACATCCTGCCCTTTTAGAGCCCCCTTCTTTCCTACAGCCGCAGAGGTGTAACCAAAATGCCCCCTGCCGACCTCTTGCCCAAGCGTATAATAACTAGTGAAATTCTTGCAAAACCCGAAATTCTTGTCTAAACCAACAATCTCACACTCACTCCCTTCAGGAATAGTGGCTTCATTCGGCTTCACGGAGCCGTGCCGCCTAGCGAGCAAGGCCTTGATGTGCTTAGCTGGTGACGGCGGTGGAAATGGGCGCTTGAAAAATCGCAGGGGAGTAGAAGAAACACTGCTAGAACTCGCTGGAGAATTCTTGAATGCGCTTGGCAGCGGACTCGGACTGTAGAAGGGAAACTTGGGCGTTTTACCGGTTGAAACACTATTTTGTAGCTCAGGGTTTTCGCCCGGGATTACTGAGTTTTCAGACAGGTTTGGCGGCGGCTCAGAGGGTTTTCCATGACAAAGTCCCATGGAGTCGGGAACTCAGTTATGATAAGTTTAAGAGGATGGTTAAAAACCAGAGTCAAGAACTTTCAAGAAATTGTGATCAAGAATTGCGGCAATCTCAGACCATAAATTCAAGGATCGTTGAATTAAGATCAATTTGTGCACAAGAATGATCATTTCGGGCAAAGACTCGATAAAACCCGGATCTTTGCGCTTGATCAGCACAACACATATATGGAAACAAAAGAATTCGCCAGAATAAGAAATTTACTGACAATTGCAAAAAAGAAACAATTTTTTTTTTAAAAAAAAAAAGAACAAATAAAACTTCGTTGGGAAAGATCAACACTGAAAAAGATTTAGAGACGGCAGGAGAAAGAATTGGAAAAAATGAGCAACACAGATGAAATGAGCGACATATGCAGTTGGAATCAGTCACGCATTCATAGCAAGAGAAGACAAACACCTAGAGAGAAAAAAGATGAGTAAAGAATTGGAGTGAGAAAAAAGAGCGGAAAAGCGAGAAAAGATGCTTAGCATAGGGTGCAAGAAAAGAGAAACAAAGCAAAGAAACCCATTCTCCGTTCTTGCTCTACTTTTGCAACTCCACTAATTTTAAATTATTTATGTATGAGTGCGATGGATTTATATGTTTTTTGGTAGGGGGAGGGAGAAATATCAATTTTCGGTTACAGCGACAGGGCCTAATCTATCAATAATTGAGGATGAAGGTGGGGGGTGTTTTGGATCCTTCCAGCCTGTCCTTATTGACAGACACTGAAAGAGAGTGGTTTGTTGGTGCCCTGCGCTTTCTTTTGTTTTCCATGTGTAAACATTTTCGACAACATATATTATATGCCATACACACTTATCCAAATATGTATATCCTATTTTACAATTAATGTTTCCACTAATCCAAATGTCACATACATATGTTTCTGTATTATTATTGTATCCCTCGTCAGGCTTTCATGATTCAAACGTCATATATCTTTTTCTTTCTTTGTTTGACTAGGCTAATTCTCGTATGGTGTCATTAAAGATTTTACTGAACAAACAACAAGATTTAACCGATACAAACACAATCACCTAAGGCTAAGAGACGGAATGGATTCAAAAGCTATTTTAGTACAACTCTCCACCCATCACTCAGCTGTCTTTCCACTCTTCACAGCTTTCCAATTGTCTCTACACCTATGGAGTTTAGATACATCGGGAGATTTTGGATTCTGCTACTTCGTGTACATGCACAATACATTATTCTTACAGCTGATATTGCACCAGAATCATGAGCGAAGTAGTGCATTGGCATTCATTCATTCCCACTTTCTGCTGCAACATAGTAGCCCACATGCCACATTGTCCATTGCTTTTATATTGCTGCTCTCCAACCCACTTTTGGACCACGCAACATTGCTTATATCGGCAGCCAACGCAGCTAATTCATGGCTTGTGAATGATGGAGGTTCCACATAGTCTATAAACTCAGGGCCCAACAAAGAGTTAACCATTGCTATCCCTTTAGAAATTTCACAGCAACCATTGCCACAATGCTGAGGGACCAGTGGTTTTAGCTCACTGTAGGCTCCTTCAAGCAATTTTGACGTTCCTGCGTCTGGATTTGTGGCCACCCTCGGCGATGGACATATATTCTCTGAGCCATCAATTGGATTGTAAACCGTGAATGCACTGATGTGTGCAATGGGACGGAACACTGTTGAAGGGCCTGTTGATTTATCTTCAGATTGAGCCTTGTCTATAAGGTGGCTATCATTTACACGCTCCATGGAGCTCACATCTTTTCCTTCACTTGATTTAACAGAGTATGCATCTCCAATTGATGGGGTTTCTTCCGAAGATGCTTTTGATTTTTCGACAGCTATATCCTCCATGGCGTCGCCTGACTCCAACTTGGGCTTCCTCTGTTCCAAGCAACGACGCCTCAACGTGGAATTCCAGTGATTCTTAATAGCGTTATCTGTTCTCCCCGGCAATAGCCTCGCTATTGAGGCCCATTTATTACCATGGATGGAATGAGCTTGGAGTATGATTCTATCTTCTTCATCTGCAAGAATTGAAGGCATCAGAATGCATGTACCTTCCGGTCACTAGCACCCTCGGCAGGTGTTTTCAAGTTCATATAATGCTCATGCTCATACAACTGATTGCAGTTCATTTTCTTCCGGTCCATGAATTTAAAGATACCAATTGAAAAGAAGGGTAATGTAGATTATTCAAAGAGACACCTACTCAACCACATTAGCACAATATTTTCTTGAGAATTGTGCCCCCAACCTTTAAAAAAACAAATGAAAAAAATTGGACGAAGAGAGTTACCGGTAAAGGGCTTGCGTTTGACGGCAGGATCGAGCTGATTACACCAACGGAGGCGGCAAGATTTTCCGGATCTGCCGGGAATTCCTCGGGCTATGAGGCTCCAATTCCTCGCCCCGAAGTTGCTAACAAGTTGACTCAGCATCGCGTCCTCATCTGGCGACCACGGCCCTTTAACTCGGTCCAACGATTTCTTGCCTGTTCCACCTCCATCCTCGAGCATCACAAGGTTCTCATCCTCCCCGACACTGCCTGCGGCCACCTCACCCTCCAATTCGCCACCTGTGCACATTTCCGCGGCTGCTTGACTATCGATTTCCATTGAATTACCCCTATGAACCACATAGATGAGATCAAATGTATTTCTTTTAGCGGAGTGTTTCATATAAAATCACGAAAGAAGTCAAAATAGAGAGAATTCCGAAATTAAATAGTTTGAAAAATAAATAATAAAGACGAAGCTAGTCAGCTTGAACAGGAAAGTATGACGCCAAACCAGATACGAGGAAATAAGAATTCTTACTCAGAGAAAGATGCTGGAACCGACGAGAGGAGGAGAAGTTCTGCCGCGCGACGGATCGATCAACGCTTTGAAGAAGATATAAAAATGCGATTAAAATTTATGGGTTTCCGGTGCTTCTAATCAAGAATGAATTGATGAAATGCACTTCCGATCTCTCAACATACTCGGTGAAATCATCAGAAAATATTCAGTCTTGCCCCCGTCTTTTCGTATTTTTATTTCGTCAATTTCAGGTTGATCTACTGTTAGTGAAGAAGTCCTATGCAGGCGCAGGCGCTGTCGCGGGGAGCCGCCGCGGTGATGGCGGTGGAGACGTTGAGTAGACTGGAGACTCGGAATTAGGGTTTTGCCGCAATATTTTTAGTTTTAAATTATTTTTTTTCCCTATTTGATTTAAACTCGAGGCAAATGCTGCCACTGTTCCTTTACTGGCAAAATTTATACATTCCCTAAAATATACTATTAATTCCCTTTTTCCTAAAGTTTTATTAGTACCCTCTAACAGCACAACTTATTTTGTGAAAATAAGGTTTTTTTTTTAATTGAGATGTATTATTGAAATAGAGGTTGGCCCTCTCATATTCATGATTTCATGTTAAGGATATTGATATAAGGCAAAGTCTCAGATGAGACGGTCTCATCATTTTTATTATGAGACGAATTTAATGAAATGATGTATTTCTTTATTGTAAATGATGTTTCACTATTTTTATTGTGATATGAGTTTAATGAAATGATGTATTTCTTTATTGCAAATGATGTAATTCTTAAAAATAAAATGATGTATTTAACTTATTAAAATTATGTATTAAAGGTCGTCTCACAATAAAAAAATAGTGAGACCGTCTCTCAGGAGGTCAACTCTTGATATAAATATATTTTTAAGCTTCTGTTTGGACGGAGAAAAATATACACTTTATTTCTTTCCATTGAATCGATCATAACTATTACCTATATGGCAAACTATTGTATGAGACCGACTCATCATTTTTTACGGTGAAATGGATTCAATTATATCCATATATATTAAGTGGTTATATCCATATATATTAAATGGATCTTTTAATCCGTATCCCTCCTCGGCACTCTTCCCACTCCCAACGCTACTCCTCATTGCCGACACCGACAGTGATCTCACTTGGGTCTCCTGTCCTCCTGTTGCCGCCATTGTTCTCCACCCGTTTCCCCATTCTTCTCACTACCATTTTCAAGTCCCTCTTTTTTTTTCCCCCCCCCCCCCCCTACTCTGCTATTATTGTGATAGATTGATTGGCAGCATTCCCAATCTTTGTTCTCTACAGCAGGGAAGGCGTCGAAGCTCAAGTGGCATTCTCCTTTTATTTTGATCTCGATGACGGCGACCTGATAGAAAGAGAGGTTTTAAAGCTGGACATTGGGCTGCGAAGAAGAGGGCAAAATTGAAGTGATTTGGTCAAAATCGGGTTCATGATTTGTTTGGTGAGAGATTTGAAAGGGGAAGTGGTGGGGATTGGCGGCGTCCACGACGGGTTCCGAGAAGAGGGAGAATGGCTCGGAGAAGGAGTTGTTGAATACAAAGACAGGTCTGACGACATGGGAGGAATGGAAAATGAAAACAAGAAGAATGAAACAGAAATTTCTTATATGGACCGACTTTTAGAGATTATCAAAACATACATCATTTATGCTTGTATTTTTTTCGAAGAGAGATTGTGTGTGGCAATTATGTGATTTGGATATATTTTTATTTTATAATGATGTATTCTTTCATTATAAATGATCTGTTCATTTATACAAATGATGTATTCTTTTGATCATAAATAATATATCATTTTTTCAGAAATGATAATTTTTGTGCTAGATTTTTGACTTTTTTATTTTAAAATGATGTATTGTTTTATTTCAAATGGTGTATTTTTTTATTGTAAATGATTTATTGTTTTTCCAATAGTTATACAAAAAAGCTTTTTCTTTTTATATGTGATGTATTCATATGCTGTAAATAATCTAATTCATTTTTTAATAATTTTTATTCAATAATTTGTGTTACTATATCTTGCTTGAATATAGTGTGTATGGCCAGAGCTGCTTTTCTTTAGATCGATAAATTGTTGCTTCTGATATTGGACTGGTTTTATGTTATGCATCATAGAAAGGTGGCATCATTACGAGAGTCGGGCATGGATTCCAGATACCTGACAAGATAGTTCATTCCCTTATTAAATTATACACGATACCGATCAATCTCTTGGGAATAAATAGCAATAACAAAAGTGCATGCCGATCAATCTCTTGGGAAAGTATTCATTAAATTTTAAATGATATATTTATTTGCAGTAAATAATGTATTTCTTTTCAGCGATTATTGATTATTTTCTTGTTTTTAAATGATATAATTTGTTTTTTTATGATACTAATCGAAAGTTGCTAAATTCATGATTTTTCTATTCCGAAGTGATGTATTTTTTTTACTTTAAAAGGAGTATGTTTTCAGCAATAATGATTCTCATTTTTGAATGATGTAATTCTTTTTTCAGTAATTTAAATTTATTTAAGGATCAAATATATCATTGCATATGAACACTTAAATGATGTATTTCTTCAATTAAAATGATGCATTTTATTTTAGTAAATGATTAATTTGATATTTATTTACTTAATACATCATTTTTACTTAATTGTATACAACATACTTAAATGATGTATTTTTTTTTTTTTTAAATGATGTAATTTATTTATTTTTTATGATTTTCATTTGAATATTCTTGTGCTTAAATTTATCATTGAAATATATTTGAAAATGCCTATTACTGTAAACTTTAATTTTTTGTATTCAATTTGTTGGAGTCTGACCTCACACGTAAAAAATATAAATTTATGTTTTTAAATTCAAACTCTAAAAATATATTTTGAAAATAAAAAAGCACAACAAAGGGGTGGGAGAAATATGGGCAAGCCCGTAACTGACTAAGCATACCGAGTTACGAACTTGGGTTAAATTGAAAAAATAATTAATTTTTTTATAAGGGTATAAATTTTGATATCCGTCTCACAATAAAAAATAGTGAGACCGTCTTTCAGGAGACCAATTCTACCTATATTATAGGAAATTATGCATTATAAAAATGAACAAGTAATATGATTTTTTTAAATATTTTTGCTACTTAAGGATTTTATGTAGCTCCCCTATAAGACTGTCTTTACTATTCCAATATCCTCAAACATGATTGCACAAAATTGCTAGGGGTCCAAAATTTTTTTGTATTGGACAGAGTTCAGATTATCGGGAATGTTGTAATGAATGATATTATGAATTCTTTAATTATTCAATGATATGATCAGTTTTTATTATTTAAAAAAATTGAGTTGATTGAATAATAAGGTTCTGTTAATCGCTGAGACAGAACAAAAATATCAATTCTCTACAAAGAAAACTAAAAATTTCAACCTACAAAAACCCTAATGAACCTAAAACATGATAATCACCCAATAAAAATTAAGTAGTTTTCGAAATCCCGTTGTAAACTTAAACTCTATCATAAAACGCTTTTCCGCTTATGGTGCGAGATGAACACAATTTTTCCTATTTGATACTCCATTCATTTCTTGTTATTAATTTAATTTATTTTTGACATAATAATCCATAACATAAAAGTAAAGAAAATTAATAGTAATTTATTAGTGAGTGTGAATTAATTTTATATTCTTATAATAAAACTAATAAATTAAAAATAAAAAGATGAGATTAATAGAGTTGGGATGATAATTTTTTTTTATATATAATTAATTTATTTTGTGTTTGTGTTCGCTTCGGGAAGCATCTACTATGGGCCAAGAAAATTGTTAGAAGGCCCATTTACCAAAAATACTACAGTAATTAATTATTGTCAGGTTAATAATTACTACTTACTATTAACAGTAATTATTAGAGGAGCATGCTTTAAGATTTTTCATGCCCGAAAAGTTTTTTTTAATTTTTTGTTTACATTAATTATTAGTTGCATAATGGTAAATCTTCAATTAGTCAAAAATACTGTGGTGATATTATTGCCTATATAATGTACCATTATGTAGGAATTAAAAGGGCAAAAACAAACTATTCGACAACACATCACATCACATCACATCAAACTTGATATATCTATTCTCCTTAGTACTACGTTGAATACATGCAATGAAGTTGGATTAGTTACCAATTAATTAAAAGTGAAATACAAAAGCTTTGGTTTTTGTCTACTTGGATTGAGATAGGTGTCCATTAATTACACTAAAAAACACTCTTTGCCTTTGATTAAAACTTGGCTTGAAAACGTGTTTGGCTTTTAGCAACGCTGAAAAGATGGAAATAAATTCATTCATCTGTCTCCATTACGTCATTTAATTAACCGCACACGATTATGGAAGCCTAACTTTGTTTAACATTTTCTATAAACTTTTTTTTTTACTTTTAAATTCTCGTGTTGGTTAATGATGACTCGGTTGTCGGAAAATAAAAGGAACTAAAAACATAATAAGAGATAAGTATTTTCTTTTTAAAAACTTTTTTTCATAAAGTAATAAATAAATAAATATAAAAATAGTGCGTGACCCATACATAGAAATCAGAAAATTGAGTTTAGCTTTAGTGATTTGGTTTCAATATTAAAAAATCAAAGCATGTTTTAGGGAGTTCCATTTATTTAATAGACTAGTGAGTTCTTGATTAACTTTTAAAAAAAAACGAATTTTACATTTTTAAAAAATAACTAATATTTTAAAATAAATGAACTTTAGAAAGTTCAAATAAGGTCCGTGGAGTATTTGATCATACAACTAATTTCATTTTAAACAAAATATTGTGTTTAGTTCGATTGCATTAATGCTTGCTCTTTGGATTCAATGATCATTGGAGTTTTTCTTGTGACAGTATTATTTCACTTTCACACTGTAGGGGAATTTTACATTTTAAAAAAATAATTATTTTTAATTTGTTAGTTCATTTTAATTTAATATTCGAGATTGTATTAATTATAATATTTTTTAATGTTAATAAATCATGTATATTTAATTTTTTAATTATTAATATTTCTTAAATTTTAATAAAGATTTTGTTTTGGAGATGAAAGGATCAAAAATATTGTACATAGAGAGATATCTTTCATTTCCAAAAAAAAAAAAAAAAAAAAAAAAAAAACGTGAATGCAGGAGGGGTAAACGCTGTCGTATGGGAGACCACGACAATAAATGAGCCGACACGGCCTAAAACCTAGCTCCCCCACCCCCTCTGTCAATTCATGCTACTTGTCTCTTTGCCACCCACCTTAATATCTCCTCTGTCAAAATCAACAATACTCTTTTCACACACATACTCTCTCTTTGCAGACAACAAACACTGCACCCACAAGCAACAGTAACATCTGATAACTGTAAACATCCTCACTTCTCCCTACAAAATCGGCTTGTAAGGAGAGGGGACCTCCACTATTATATAGTAATATATGCTTAGGTCTATGATCGATGTGGGACATTTAACACACCCCCGTCACGCACAGCGTGGAGCTTCACAGGGATCCCATTATCGGGATAAACCACAAGTCCCATTATCGGGATAAATCAGAGTGTCCCATAGGACAAATTAGGTTCCACATCGAACCGAACCTAGCTCTGATACCATGTAAAGATCCCCACTTCTCCCCACAAAACCGGCTTGTAAGAAAAGGGGACCTCCACTATTATATAGTGGTATATGCCTAGATCTATGGTCTTGGACATTCAACAATAACTAAATAATGTGTAGCAAAATAAAGAATAAAAAGCAGTATTTTCACAAAAATTGTGAAATAGGTTCCAATTCATTTACCTAAAGATTCTTGTTTGGTAGATCTTTTTGACTCCAGATGAAAAGGGAAAAATAATAATAATAATAATAAAGGTAGTGGGATCACAGCTATAGAAAGAAGCTCCATTTCTCTTCAATGAGAAGAAGAAAAGTAAAACAATAGAGTTAAGTACTGAAGGGACATAAACAAATATAGTTTCTACACTACATACTAGTTGTCTGCTGATTTCTTCTTTCTTTCTTTTTCTTACAACAATTTTCTGATAATACATAACTTGGTTAGCAACCCAAAAAATCCCACTGCAAAATGGGTTACTTCTCTGGCAAATTAGCTTCGTCTTCAGAGTCCCAGCAAAATGTAGTACACAAGAGTGATTGGAAGAGCTATCAGCATCCCAAATATGACACTGCAACAATTATAAAATAAAATTTTAAAAACCAAACTCAAAAAAAAATATATCCAAGTATGAAACTGATGAATATGTGCATACCCAGTGCTAAGTATATCGGGATGGACGTTGTATTCCTTGGCAAAGACGAAGGGGACTATTCCTTGAGGTAGAGATGCCTGAACTATTGCAACATGCAACAGAACTCCGCGGAGACCCACAGCAATCGAAGCAGCAGCCATCACCGCAGGACCCGTCAAGAACCGGACGCCCATCGAGAAGGCCGCCACGGATTTGCCACAGGCAATGATCCTAGGCTGCAGGGCCATGAACAAACCTGGAAAATTCCCATGGTAAGATGTTTCATTTTTATCAAGAATCTTGAGGTTTCCTTACCAAGACTGAACATTGCCATTCCGAGGCCAGCATCAGACAATATGGAGATTGATTTTGCAACAATTGCAGGCATTTCAACATGCCACCTACAAGACACATTCATCAAATTTCAAATGCTTAAACATATGGATATTGCAGTGATGTCAAGAATTACTTGAATGAGACCAGTGACCAAGTGAGACCGATCAAGCTCGAGTAAGTGTTTGGGTTTCGGATCAGTTTTCGCCACACCATGATCAGAATAAGCCTGGTCATCACACTAGTAGGGGGCATGGCTGTGGGCTGGGCATCGACGGGGGCCTTGGGGTGAAGCTCCGTGGTGGAGCTTGAGCCGAGCTTCGACAGCACCGGTCCGTCGCGCTCAGCCCCATTCTGGGCCTGTTTATTGCCAAAACTGAACGCATCTCGACCGAAATCATCGTAATCTGCATCATTAAATTACATGGTAAGATAAAACAAGTATTTCAGGGTATAAAATATGAACATGGTGAGATGCAAACATGTGGCAACAGACGACAAACAGACCAAGATTTCAGGGACGTTGCAACGTTGTTGACAAAAACCAGAACATAAGGAGGAAACCCATCGAGAAAAAGACATAATAACGAAAGCCCAATCCAAAGACAAGCTAATTAAAGAAACTATACTCCCAGAAAACCTAAATGACAAATGCAGTTACATCAAAACACCAAAAAAAAAAAAAAGTAAATCATTAATATCTTCAAAATAACAGAACATGATCGAGAGTCAAACACGGCATCAAATATCAAATAGTACACATGTTTATTGACCAAAACAAACCATGTACAACAGATGTATGCATCGCAGTGTTGTACCTTTTGGGTGAGCTCCTATGTTGAGTTCATTGCCATAATCACCACCTCTGAAAACATGAATCCCTCCTTCAGAAACAGGCGAAGCACTAGAACTCCAAACAAACATGTGCAAATCTTTCCCACCCTCCACCCCATTAGCCTTCTTCTTCGCCGCCGGCCCTGACACCGGAGAGAATATCCCGGCGCTTGCCGGCCCAGGGTACCCTGCATTTCCCTGTCCATGGACACCGTTAGCCCGAGTCTGGCTCGCATACCCACTCTCCTCGTCATACCCTACATTCCCATAATTAGACTGCCGCGGACTAACGTTCTTGCCGTTCACCATCGAGTGGAAATCGGTGTGATTAAAACTCGACCCTCTCGGCGTCGGATTCCGCGACGACTGCAGCGAGTAGATCTCTGCATTGGTTAAATTCGAGGGCCTTGGAGTCAAAGAAAGCCCGGAATTCGGCCCGTGAGATCTTCTCGAGAAAATATCCGATCTAGAACTTGTAGATTTTCTCACAGTAACATGTAACTTCCCATCTTCGCCCACTTCAGCTTCAGTCTGCAGCGGCTCTTTGCCGTCCAAGGAAATGATGTCGGAATCAACTCGAAAAGAGATAATCGAGCCAGCAGTGTCGGGGAACTGCTCGGCGATGAGCATTCTGGCTCCTCTATACTCGAACAAGAAAAGCATAAGAGTATACCAAATGATACACTGCAACACCACAATCTGAACCATTAAGCTGCCGGAATCGCCGCCGTACATGCCCTTCAATAGAGGGATGCCCATGACGAGCGTGTTAGGGAGTGTAGAGAGAGAAAATAGAGTAATGGACCATTCAAGCGACCCTCTGGCGCTGATTCTTGACCACACGGCAAGAACCGCGAGGACTATGAGTTTCTGCAGCGTGTCAGCAGCAATGAACCGGTAGTTCATGGCGTAGGGGTTGTTGGTGGAGATGAAGTGGAATGAGAGGAGCGGGACAGCAAATAGGGCGACGAATCGGTTGATCCCGGAGCACTGATCGGGGGTGAAGATCTTCCACCATTTGACGGAGCCGTAGGCCAAGATCATGGCGACGTAGAGCGGTACCACGGCGGTGAGGACGTGGTATAGGTCGGTGAGGGTGATCATAATTCCTTTCTTTTTACTTGTCTCGAGCAAAGATCGAAACTTTTTCACAACTCCCCAGTTTATAATCAAGAAAAACGTGTCCTGTGCGCTATGAAGCAGCGGAGAATAATATACGATGGTTAAAACAAGAGAAGTGGAAAAGTATGGTGCTGTTTTCAGGGAATATCAATAGTGATACGAAGCTGCAGGAACAATGATGACGATGATGAATAGTGGGTTCGGGCCTGATTTTTGGCCTTAATTTGAGAGGAGGTGTGCAGCTAGAGCCGGTAAAGAGTGATATGTATGTGTGTATATATATAAATATAGAGAGAGGGAGGGGAGAGAGAGAGAGAGAGAGAGAGAGAGAGAGAGAGAGGGAGGGGAATGTAAAACAATTTGAAGGGGGAGGGGAATAAATGGCAGACAAAGAAATAAAAGCAGAGGGCTTTTGGGAAGCTTTTGATAGTCTTTTGATGAAAAAGGCCGCCTCTCTCCACACACATTTATGCATGCTGTCAATTGTTATTTTATTATCCTATTTCTTCTTTTTTTAATAAATATTTTTATTTGTATTAATTCTCACCTCTCACATACTGTCTCACCAGTCACCACCTCTGTTTCTTTAAAAAATTTTACTTTTTAAGATAAACATTTATTACTACCGTATGATTTTAGCATTCGTCAATTGTTGTGCACAATTGTAAGAAAACACAGATATGGCTGCAATAATATTGTTTGACTTTCGTAAATAAATGGTTCGTTGTTGCAGCTATGGATTCATGAGCTAAGGAAAAACAATGAGAGAAATATGAGAAAATTAGACACAAGTAAAGCATCAATATATTAATGCAAAATTAGGTAATTTTGGCGTGGAAGCCAAGATGAAATCCTAAATGTTGCGTTGAAATTTATTTTACGGGAGCTTATTATTTGAATGGTAGTTCTCTTAATTAAGATAAGGGTAAGATTAAAATTAAAATAATGGTAATTTATTTTAAAAATAGGTTGTAGAGAGAAAAAAACGAATATGTGTTTAGAATCAATAATTGTCCATAGTTTCTTCAAAAATACACACCTTGTTTTACTATTCATGGCAACAGTAATTGGCCGGCGTGAAACAATATTCTATTATCAG
This sequence comes from Plectranthus barbatus, assembly GCA_026898455.1. NCBI lineage: Eukaryota > Viridiplantae > Streptophyta > Magnoliopsida > Lamiales > Lamiaceae > Plectranthus > Plectranthus barbatus. Next base: position 527,870 of record JAPKLW010000324.1, read on the forward strand.
TTCTTACATGGTAATGTGTTTTTGTCCCAACATCGCAATCAAGAAATGATCAAGCATACATAATTTGGCCCAGATATCATGATATATAAGTTTGAGTAAAATTAATTCTTAAAAGCTAGCTAGAAAAGAGAGGGGTGAGCAACTCACATTTTATACACAATAATAGCTAGTGAGACCATCTCCGGCAAGCATTATAAAATGTAATTTGATGGCAAAATAGAATAAAAATCAAGTCCAATAGTATTCTTATTTTGTCATTTCCATTCTCATTTTAGCAAAACATGAATTTTCACCTCCATTTTTTAGGTTGGACTATTCGTCCGATTGCATTTTTTTCTTTTTTTTTTTAATTTAACAAAAATCTCTTTTTTCTTTTCTTTACTTGTATCTTATATTTTATTTTTGCTTGTAATTTTTATTTCATACATTTGTTTATTTTTTTCATTATTTAAAAAAATTATGTAAATATGAATAATTATTTTAAAGTAAAAAAATTAAAATAAACTAAATACATAAATAACCTACAAATTAATAACTTATACTCCCTTCATCCCATGGGAATTGTCCCCATGGGATTCGGTACAATAACCAATGCGGTAGAGATATATGAAATTAATATTTTATTAGTGAGTGTGTATTAACTTTCTATTTTAGATAAGGGAACAATTAAAAGGGACGGACGGAAAAGGAAAGAGGGACAATTGAAGTGGGACGGAGGGAGTATAAAATATAACACAATACAAATTAAAAAGCACTAAAAAAAATAGCACATAAAATGCAATACAATAAAACTACTCGTAATAAAATAAATAATCACACTTATTAAAAATCTCCTAAATTAGCTCCAGATCCAGATCCAAATTCTCCCATATCAGAAAAATAACTTCCAAAGCCAAAATTATTATTTGGTGGAGTTGGTCGATTGAATTGTTGCCTTTTGAACACAATTCAAGTTTTTTCCCCTTAAAAAAATGAGCGTGAAGTAGGATCAGAAATCAAGTTCAGATCCAGCTGCATAATTCTATTTTGCTCTTGCATCTACATCGTTTCAGCCAGTATTTGTCTTGAAGCAGCTGACATTTTATGAGCTTCATGTTTTTCTTTCTGTATCGGCCTAACTTGCTTCCTGTTCTCATTCGAACTTTGAAAAACTGTCAGCATTTGTTCATTTGATTCTTTTACTGCCTTTACCAAATTTGATAATGCTTTAACTGGATTTTTTTTTATTTTAGATTTTTTTCACACCTAATGGGCGTTGAGATCCAGATCCGCTTCCACTAGAACTATTTAAATTTATAGATAATTGCATCAGGTGAAGCAGGAGATTCAAATAATGGAGTTTCTGTTTGAGCCATTTGAGACGAATATGGTATGACTCATGTTCTCCGTGGTTTGTTGGTAAGTTTTTTATAATCTTTCATGATATCCCACACATGCTCAAACTTGAATCCTTTTTTAAATTTTGGATCCATTGTCATCATTTGTTTTGCACGATTTATCTGCATGATAAATATGAGTTATTTAAAAATAATAAACTAAATAAATAATAATAATTAAACTAATAACAACTTGTAATGTCTTGTTCGGATGCACCACTCAGTTTGGTAAACTCGATCCTTTTAGCTTTGCAATTGCAGTCAAGATAACCTGCATACGACTCGCCAAAGATTTAGGACTTCTAACGGCCATAGATGCACTTGGTCTTTCATCATTATAAACCTCTGCAATATGACTCCAAAGTTGATCTTTTTTTTTATTGTTACTAGTTTCTGCATCTTGGGTTAATTGCACATACACATGACAAAGATGTTTATCTTCGTCAACACTGTAACTCGAAGATCTGAAGCTAGCCATATTACAAATGAAAAGAAAAAATATTTGTTGGTAAGAAAGAAACAAGTAGGATTTTTTTAGATTGCAATATTTCTAGTCTGATTGAATATGAGTATGAACTAGTTTATTTATAGGTGAAAGAAAATGAGATAAGATAAAAATCAATGATGTAGATTTAAAGAGAAGTGTAGTGAATGGTTGAGATCGATCTAGTAGATTTTTCTGGTCAGGATAACGATCTAATGGTATAGATTCAAAGTCGATTTGCTATTGTAGCGAATTCAGCCTGTTGTTGAAGAAAAGATGATTTGCAATACATCATGAATGCGTGCATTATCATGCATAATATGATAATCGAGGATGAATGTGATCTTAGTGCACCTATTAATGATGAAAGAAAAGTACCAGTCCCGGATGTTGAAATGGGAGATGAAGGAATAGATCAATTTCAAGCATTTCTTGCACGATTTCGAAAAACTAAAGATAAAGATGTTTATTTTGCACTCTAAGATGCTTTGATTGACCATTTGTGGCATGAATATTCAAATCCATAAGAATAATATGTTGTGATCTTAATTATTGTATGATTTTATTATGTTAAATAAAATAATTATTTTGTGTGAAAAATATATTTTATTTATAGTTTTGTAGAATAATTTATTTAAATATAACTGTTAATTTTTAAATTGAAATCATATAATTAAAAATATGAAAATAAATACTAATATATAAGTAAAAATATGATATAATAATTTGATTAAGAAAATTAAATAAATATTAGAAGAATCAAAATAGTTCTTTATATATATATATATATATATATATATGTGTGTGTGTGTGTGTGAAATGCTGATCATATGAGAATTATTTTTAGTACGAAAAAAAAAGAATAAATCTCAGTCTTTGATCTTATCTTTTCAACGCTCAAGCTCTTTTAAATTCCGTGTGCATTTTTTGGGTAGTATCCTGCATTGTTACATAATTAAGGATATTTTCATAATTTAATTTTTTATATATATACTTAAATCAAATATCACTTAATATTTAACTAGATTTTCTATTCATTTTTTGTGTAACCAGATTTATATTAATTTCTTCTTCGTTCGATCCTATTTCTTCTTCTTCTTCTTTGTCTCCGTCGTGGAGTCCATCTCGCTCGTCTCCTTCCTTGGTTTCTTCTTCATTTTCTGCGGCTGCACGATCTATGTACGCTTCAATCATGCTTCCTGCGCCCGCTGAGCAACGAACGAATTGTTGTGTTCTAAACATGTTTCAGTTAGTAGATTTCATCTACGGCAGTCATATTTTAATTTGATGGTAAATTTCATCTCTTTGTCTGGTGTTTGAATTATGTCAACTAAGTGGTTGTTTTTTGTGGTTCAGATTTTAGTTTGATGGTAGATTTCATCTCTTTTTCTGGTGTTTGAATTATGTCAACTAAGTGGTTGTTGTTTTGCTAATATAAGTCGTGATCTATTATACTGTATATTTGTCAATAATGTATTATTCAAAAGTTGATTTATTATAATGAATTAGCTCTTTTAAAGTTGCATATTAGTGCTTCTAAAGATACATGTAGAATTGTCAATAATGAATTACGAAATCCTTATCGCGTAAATTTAGTTGACGAAAAGATTAACTAACAACAAACTGATTTTCGTTAAATGCATGAAAATGTAGTTAAAATGGATGAAGCTTTACTTAAAATGAACAATATGGTATATAAAAAAGATTATATTCATTCATATAAATATATTCCATAGAGATATAATGAACATATTTTAAGATAAAACGATGTATATTTTATTTTATGTAATACAATGATCTTATAGTGCATATTTTGATAAAAATAAAAATGACTTATTTTAAGATAAATGACGTCAACATATATTTTATTTTATGAATTATAGATACGACTCCAAAAAAATTCAAAATTCACACGTTCCACTTTCAACCTGAACTTGGATTATTTTGATAATGCACAAATACGATTATGATTCTTTTGAGTAGACATGGTAAGAATATTCAAATAAATTAAGGATATATATGAGAAAAAACGAAGAGGGAGGAAACCAACCCAGCGCTGTAGTCGGATACACTCTCCAGTGCCATCGTCGATAACTTGAAAATTCTTTTAAATCGTGCATTGTTATTTGAATGAACTGTTTCTCTAAAAAATTGCAAAAGATTTGATGGATAATTTTAATTGTCAATCGTTTGAGATAATTTAGGAGATGGTTATGGAAATAAATTAATTGGAATCTATAATTACTATTAAATCCTTTAGGAAATTAAAATTTTACTAAAATTAATACAATAAAGTGAATTAAAAAATTTGGACCACACATTTTATGAAATAAAAGGACAAGATTAATTCTCATCTCCCATCTAAAGGGGACTTGTGATATGATTACACCTATATATATATATATATATATTTATACAATGTATTTAATTCAGTGCGCAATTTTGGTCAATTATCCTGCATTAAAGGATAATATAGTAATTATATACAATGAATGATAATTTTAAAGCCAGCATTTTAGCTAAAATTTTGTTCATTTTAAGAGCAATATCCTGCATTAACATTACATTGCGAAATAAAATGCTTTATATCTCTATTTACGACATTTTATATTCAATATTGTGTATTTTACCCTAGCAATCATGCATTTTATCTAAGGAAACGTGGATTATGTCTCATTACGAAAAAAAAAAATTATATCTCTAATAAGAAAATATTGAATGTATCAAAATTTTGATATCCAAATCTAATATGATATGAAAATATTATTATAAATAATAAAGATTATTTGATTTTCAAAATTGAAATATATATATATCCTTAATTTATTTGAATATTCTTACCATATCTACTCAAAGAATCATAATTTTAGTTGTGCATCATCAAAATAATTCAAG
>JAPKLW010000324.1:533024-559392 GCA_026898455.1 Plectranthus barbatus
TATATATATTATCAAATATGGATTCTAATATTATTGCATTGCATAAAATAAAAAATTATATTCTCACCTTATTTTATCTTAAGATTTATTAATTTTATCTTAAAATTGTTCATTATATCTCTATATAATATGCATTTTCTGAAGGAATATAATGCATTTTTTGCATCATATTGTGCATTTTAAGTACGATTTCATGCATTTTAGGTATATTTTCGTACATTTTACGAAAATCAATGTATTGTTACGAGATTTATGTATAGAATCACTATTTTTTCCGTTAAGGTTTTGGTCCTCTAAATTTATCCAATAAGGATTTTGTTTGAAAGATAATTAAATTATTTTTCATTTGATATATAATACATGAAAAACGAATTTAAATTGAGTAAGTTATGATCATTTAAAGTTTTTAGAATTTTAATTAGAGGATAGATAAATTTTTTTATAAAATTATCCTTAAAATCGAATAATGCACAATATACTAAAAAAAATGAACACGGAAATTTTTAAATCTTGATCGTTGATATGCAAAGATAGAGGGTTGGAATTTATTCTAATTTCTCATACTAAAAACTATTTTCATATGATCACCACTATATATATATACAGGGCTGATCTGGTGAGAATAGCCCTTATCATGAGAAAGGAGAATAAATCTCGTCCATAGATTTGACAACATCAACGATCCAGATTACATAAGAGATTTAATAAAAAACGCGGCATTTTATCCTCATTTTACTTCATTAAAGGGGAACATAGTCATTACGAATGTACAGGGCGCAAAAGTTGTGTTTTGTTCATTTTATGTATTATATACTTCATTTTATCTCAATTGCGAATCACTATAAAATAAATTCGATTCGAATTTTGATGTTACACGTGACATGCATTTTATCTTAGCAGTTCTTCATTATATCTTAGTTATTCTTCATTTTATCTCAATTATGATTCATTATAAAATAAATTCGATGTGAATTTTGATGTTACACATGACATGCATTTTATCTTGGAAGTTCTTCATAATATTTTAGTTATTTTTCATTTTATCTCAATTGTTGTTCATTATAAAATAAATTAAATAAAAATAAAATCAATTTTTCGAAAAAAAATGATTTCAATTATCTTCATTTTATCTCCTATATACATTATTAAATGAAAAAATCAAATTTTTAGAAACAATTCTCTTCAATTTATCTCCTCTATACTTTATTAAATAGAAAAGATTAAATTAAATAAAAATAAAATCAATTTTTCGGAAAAAGTATTTCAGTTCTCTTCATTTTATCTCCTATATACATCATTAAAAGAAAAAAAAATCAAATTTTTAGAAAGAGTTCTCTTCATTTTATCTCATCTATACTTCATGAAATGGGAAAAATTAAATTAAATAAAAATAAAATCAATTTTTCAAAAGAATATGTTAAGTTCATTTTATCTATTTAAAACTTCATTAAATTAGAAAATTCAATTAAATAATAATAAAATTTAATTTAATTTTAGAGTATTAGATGACTCAACAAGGCAATCGAAATCTTATGAAAAATCGAAAAGAAAAGGAATTACAGATCCAAATATGTAATAATGAAGTTCGCGGAGGATAAAATGAAAATGAAAATTATTTGAGGGAGATATCATCAAGCTAAATGACAAGATACCCTTAAATATGTAATAATGAAGTTCGCGGAGGATAAAATGAAGACGAAAATTATTAAAGCATGACCGCAGATCTTGCGAAATCAAAGGCTGAAATTTATTCTCATTTCTTACATTAACATCTATTCTCATATGATCTAACATATATATATATAGGGAGCGGATCCAGTGAGAAAACTCTTAACGTGAGAAAGTGAGAAAGATGATTGATTGCATTCACGACATTGCTTGATTGTATTCAGGTCGTTGCTTGATTGCAATGTTGCTTGATTATTTTGTTGCTTGATTACATTTTAGTTGTTGCTTGATTCAATATCAACCATTGATTTTTTTAGATTTAATGGACATGATTCATTCTTTTTTCTCACATGAGAATTTTTTTTTACATGATCTCTCCTATATATATATATATATATATATATATAATTGTAATCATATGTGAACCACCTTTTAAATGAGATATGAGAACTACACATAAGCCTTTGATTTTTCGAGATCTATGGCTAAGATTCAATATTTGATTTGATTTATTTACCTTTTTTATATTTAAAAGAGGGTAATATTGGTAATGCAGGTGTGGATATGAATTTTTCCAAAACTTCTTCCTAATTTTTCTCGTTTGTGATTATGCAAATCTTTCTTCTTCTTTTTTGTTAAATTCTTAGTATTTTATTTCCATAACACACTACGTTAGAGGAAGTTATATTTTTCACCTGTATTTTTGCATTAATTAATTTTTGGAGTGGCACCTCTTGATCTTTTATAATTTTCTTTTTTCTTAGTGTATCAAAAATTGGTTCATTTGTTTAAGTTAATAACTTAAAAAGATGCATTTTTTTGGCCTGTATTTTTGCATTAATTAAATTTAAAAATTGCACCTTTTGATCTTTTATAATTTTCTTTTTTGCTTACTGCATAAAAACTTAGTTAATTTGTTTAAGTTAATAACTTAAAAAAAGGAGTTTTTTTCGCCTGTATTTTTGCATTAGTTAATTTTTATGATTGTCCATAGGAGCACCATGAAAGCTCCCCTTGTTTGGTCTGAACTTCCCACTTCGCTTACGCTTAATTAGTACGGTCACATCTATCGATCAGTCACAAAAGGTCTCAGGCCCAGTGAAAGAAAAAGTAGCTCACTTACAACAGCCATGAGCTGAGGTGAACGTATCCCCTAAAGCATTTCCCGAGAGTGAAGGTAAGGTTTGGATTACATTGAAAGGAAAGCCAGTAGGGAGGAGCAAGTCTCCCAGTTTTTGTGTTGTGCCAGTATCCTGCTTTAGGTCTTACGGCTTTAGGGCTTCAGGCCCGCAAGTCGCTGTCTACCCGATTGACGGTCTTCCAGTTCACGTTCTTTGGTTCCTTCAATATACCTCGTTTACACGCGCGCCAATTATTTTCAGGGGAATCCACCATATAATCCAAAAAATGGATCTTATTGAGAAATCAATGTCTTACTCCATAATAACTTTAAGAGAACAATAGCCTGACGAGAGGTTCGGTCCTATTTGAGTGCCCTTTGTAAGTACCACCTTTCGATCTTTTATAATTTTTTTTTGCATACTATATAAAAATTTAGTTCATTTATTTAAGTTAATAACTTAAAAAGATGCATTTTTTTCGCGAGTATTTTTGCATTAATTAAATTAAAAAGTTGCACATTTTGATCTTTTATAATTTTTTTCTTACTATATGAAAAATTAGTTAATTTGTTTAAGTTAATAACTTAAAAAGATGCATTTTTTCGCCTATATTTTTGCATTAATTATTTTTTAGAGTTGCACCTTTTGATCTTTTATAATTTTCTTTTTGCTTACTGTATAAAAAATTAGTTAATTTGTTTAAGTTAATAACTTCAAAAGATGAGTTTTTTTTGCCTGTATTTTTGCAATAATTAATTTTTAGAGTTGCACCTTTTGATCTTTTATAATTTTCTTTTTTTGCTTACTGCATAGAAATTTAGTTCATTTGTTTAAGTTAATATCTTAAATAGATGCATTTTTTTCGCCTGTATTTTTGCATTAATAAAATATAAAAGTTGCACCTTTTGATCTTTTATATTTTTTTTTTACTTATTGTATAAAAAATTAGTTAATTTGTTTAAGTTAATAACTTAAACAGATGCATTTTTTCGCCTGTATTTTTGCATTAATTAATTTGTAGAGTTGCACCTTTTGATCTTTTATAATTTTCTTTTTTGCTTACTGTATAAAAAATTAGTTCATTTGTTTAAGTTATTAACATTTTAAAACATTCACTTTTTTAGTGTATATTTTTTTGCATCTTTCAGATTAATAGAATTGCAGTATTTTGCTATATATGATTAACATTTTGCATTATTGTTATTTGTTTTAGTTTTAATCACTCATTTTTGCGAGGCCTCACTCAAACAATAATGCTAGGGTTAGCTGGTAATGGGTAGGTTAATTAATTTAAGTAACTGAATTTTTAAAGGAAAACTGCTTCCTAAGATTTGATTAATACCCAAAAGACGAAAAAACCCAATGCTGCAACTAAAAATGAAAAAAATGCACCGAAATTATTTATTTTAAATAAAAGATCTGGAACGTTGATTTAAATTTTAAATGATCCAGATTAAGTTTTATATCTTATCTAAGAGGGACCATATATATATAGATTAAAAATAGTTTTTTCTATTTTGTAGTGCCTCAACAAAAGATTTTCCTCAATGTCCCACATCAATATTTAGTCACTTTCTCTTTTCTTTTATTCATTGTCAGCTGCAATGTTGGGTTGGGCATGCAATGAAATTGTATGGATTGGCTTCCACTTTTATTACAGATATTTTATTACAAATATCTTGTTTATAAGAAACACACAAATCATAAGTTTTTTTCAACGAAATAATATATACACCTAGAGAATGTTTGGTTGTCACACCCACAAAATACTCCAATTCTCAATTTCTAACTATCATTCAAAGATATAATATGCATAGTATGAGTGTTGATATTATGGCAGTTGTGGACTTACATTTGCAAATGCAAATATAAATATGAAGACAGACATGGTCAAGAGCACATTTATCATGAAGAGAAAGAAATGATTATGTGGCAGATAATCCAAAAAACCTGAGAATGCATGAAAAATAATGTATTCTTTGGAATACAACTTGAAGATCATAGATGACAATCTCCAACTCATGGTAAATTTCTTGTTGATGTTGATGCTTTGTTAAATGAAAATTTGGAGTTTGAGTAGTTGTTTGAGATTGTGAAAGAAGAATAGTGGCAACACTTGCTCAACAAATTGTTCGCTTTGAGAAGTTATTGCCATCTTGTACGGTATTATATTTTGTTTTGAGCAGATGATCTGCCTCGTTATAATTTATTTTGATTCTATTATTGCTATGAGAGATAGCTATGTCAGGCCTTAATGAGGATGATGAGTTGATACCAGAGAATTTCTTTAACGTTGTTCAAATGTCAAGCAAAGAATGTATATTGAGTGTATATTATTGGTAATCTGGGTACTTTGTTGTAATTTTTCGATGTAAAATATTAAATTTTGTCGAAATTAAATATTACCAACTTAATCTACGCGACGAATAGATGATCGTGGTGTATTTATTTTCTCAAAACCGAATTCCGGTGAGTGAGAAATGAGTCCATGAAGTAACACGGTTGGTGAGATTATTACATAAGGGAGTTATGTAATAAATGATGTGTCCCACATTGATTAATTAAACTAATAAATATATGGATATAAACATTAATGGTTGAGGTGTGTAATAACAAGGTGTGCAGTGTATGTGGCACCCGGTAGCGTCCTCGCGCGCCGCCGCTCGCCCTGCCTTGGCCTACGACCTCAGCGAGGCCGTTGGCCGAGCGCCCGTGCCCCGACCCCGGTCCCGGTCCCGGTTCTTGGCAATTGATTTTTGGGTGGTCTTTGGGCCCTTTAGTCCTTCGCTTGTGCCTTATGCCTTATCTTTTTGGACACTTGAAGTCAGCCTTCGGGCTCGACATGTGGACTGTCGACGTGGCTAGTTCAGTCGACGTGGTGCACATTGAGCATGTGATGTGGCTGATGAGTCGGCCGCGTGTTGCGCGTCGGTACGACCGTGTCTCCCTCCTGTAACGGCTCGGCCATGATGGTTGCGACCGTAACAGACAAGCTCCCCCCAGGTGGTATCCGACACGAGACAAGTTTCCATAGCCAGATACTGCATCTTTATTCCCATATTGATGCATCTTTTCCATTGTTTCCAAGCAACTCACTTTCACATCCGTTCAGTTCGCCGAAACCTTTTCGATTGCAGTGCTGAAGCCATTTTATTTTTGGGGATGATCGCCGGTTAACGAGCACTACGTTGGCAAATTCGTCTTCAGGGAAGAGGGATTCATCGACTCGATTGTTTTGTTTATTTAATTTAATTTATTTTATTTATTTACGAACTAGAAGTACTTGCAGTTCTACTTGTAAAAACTTGCATTACTAAACTTTATTTGTTGCAGTATTTTCAGTCTTGTAACACAAATCAAATATCCAACATTTATCATGCTTTTAGGAGTGCCACTACAACAACTCAACATATATCACAATTTTGTTTGCATATTTCACAATCGATGAGTTGGAGATTTAATTTCTCAGACCGGCTAATTGATGTAGTTAGTGTTGATGAAGTTTAATATATAAAACTTACTTTTTAAAAAAAAAAAATTCCACTCTTATTAAATTTTCTTCATATACTACAATTAATAAAATTTAGTTTCAGACACTAATCTCGATGCTCGATGTGAATAAGATATGATAATCTTGATATATAAGAAAAAGTGTAATCCTGATTTTGTGTGGTGATTGAAGGAATCTTGGACAGTGATTAACAGGAACCAAAATTTTCTTTTTTATGAATGGATCAGAATATTTTGATTGGAAGAAAAACAAAAGCAGGGGTGAGAGTGACATACCAAGTTGGGAAAAAATTTGAAGAAAAAAAAAAAAGGAATAAAATCCCAAAATAGTGGAATAATTAGAGAAGGGAATCTAAATGGAACATTAAGCAGGCACGTGTCACGACCCCGGGTAATCATTTCTATAGCATGCAACAATGTACCCTTTTCGATGCAGGCGGTACTACTTCAACTGTTGCGCCATGTTTCCTTCACTTAATACAAATTAAATTATGTGGAAATGGAAATAATGCACAATTATTTTTTTTCTACATAGAATATACTCCCTCTGTCCTAGTCCACTTACCATTTTAGTATGTCCCATTTATTAGTCTTATTTCCTAAAATGACAAACTTTTTCACACTCATCAATAAAATATTAATTTCACTACACTCACAACCATTGATTATTGTGTTATTTCGAAATGGGACTAATAATTAGGGACGTAGGGAGTATTAATTTAAATTTATAATTTATTGAACAGGTATAAAATATTTAACCAGTGCGCATCGATAATAGTAAATGAGGATACATTTTCATTTTTTTATTTTATGATACTATTTTAATAGTTGATAATTAGGACGAGCATTTAATTATTTAAGTTAATCTTGGGCAGCAGAAATTCGAACTAAAAGACTAAATTGAACATCTTAACATAAAATATAACTAAACTATTCTTAAAAGCTCATCAATTTCATATACAATAATAAGATAAAAATTAGGGTATTATAATTGTAAAATAAGATAAAGTACTAATATATATTAAGAAACCAAACCAAAGACTAAAATAATGAACTAAAATCTACTGTGGGCTTGGCCCAACTAGAATTGTCAATTGGGCCCATATGATATAGTTACAAAGCTCTAGAGCTTACATATATAGATATTTTAACTGCATATATCACCTCAAATTTTATATCACACTACAAAAAAGTACCAAAATTACGAGGATTTGGAATTTTGGCTGAGAACGATTTTCATCCGATGTTTTGAAAGGAAATTACAAGGTAGGTTTTTTGGGTAAGGATTCTTTATTAATTAGATAAAATTATTAGGATTTTTTTTGGGGCAAATTCTCATAAGAGGCAGTCTCATCATTTTTATTGTGAGATAAATTTAATGATATATAATTTATTGAAATGATGAATTTCTTTATTGCAAATGATGTATTTTTTGTTACAAATAATGTAATTTTTTACACAGAAAAAAAATAAAATGATGTATTTAATTTATTGAAATGATGCATTTCTTTATTGCAAATGATGTATTTCTTTATTGTAAATAATGTAATTTTTTAAAATGAAATAATGTATTTAACTTATTGAAATGATGTATTAATGTTCGTCTCACAATAAAAAAAATAGTGAGACAGTTTCTCAGGAGACCAACTTTTTTTTTTTCCCAACGGGTTGCAATACGCTTTGGTTAGTATTAAAATGTAAGGCAAATTCTCACATGAGAGTTGAGACTGTCTTATTATTTTTATTGTGAGATGGATTTAATGATGTATTTAATTTATTGAAATGATATATTTACTTTTTAGTTACAGATAATAATTTAATTATTTTATACAGAAAAAATAATATATTAAAAAATAAAATAATATATTTAACTTATTGAAATAATATATTAAGGTCTCTTTCCTAATAAAAAAAATCCAACCATGTGAATATTATTTTTCCAATATTTTTAAGTTAGTTTGATTAATGCTGAAACGTCATCATAATTTCAAGAAATACGTGTACTTTTGAAACTAGTAGGCGTATATGGAAAGACCAAAATTTCTGTTATTTCTCTAGCATCGGATAAACACAGCTTCCATTTTGGGATTACATTACGGCGCCTGACTTGGATGATCAGGGTGGATTTAATTTTTGCATCTGCTTTGGTTCATTTCGCAGTGATTTGTTATTGCCTGTCGTGGTTTGTTGCGCATTATTAAGGTTTGAGTTCGTTTGGGAATTTCCCTTTTTGCACCTGTTCAATGTTCTTGCTGGAGTCTGCAAACAAGGTGTCTAGGTTGTGGTCAGTTCAGTACAGAAAATGTTTTTCCTTGCTTGCCCTTCGTGATGAAATGGAGATTGAAGTTATCGGCGGCAGAGGCGGTGATCGCGGATTTCAGAAACGTTTTGTTCTAGGGTATGTCAAGTTTAATTTTGTGTGCATGTGTTTTCGTGTTCTTTTTAGTTTTGATGTAGTTCGAAGAATTGGAGACTTACTGGAAATCTGCTTATTTATTGTATGTCAAGCTTTTGAAATGTGCGTTGGGATTTGAATTGGGCATCTCATGAAATGCAGTAAGAGGTTGTGTTGGTTGGTTAATTGACATAGTTTGATTGTTGTGTTTGGTTTAAATGGACGGAAGATTTAGTAAAGCTTTTTATATTGTTCTCGCAACGACTCCTTTCCATTTGTGAAAAATTGGGTAGGAATGATGTTTTGGATTTGGATTCCTTCTTTCTTGACGCAACATGTTGAACTACTTCCTAAGTTCTTGTTTCTTGATGTCGCTGATCTTGTAGTTTCTATTTAATCGCCTAAAGAGTAATGTTTATATGTAGCAATGGAAAAGAAGCATCCTTATCAAAAAGTGAAACAAAGAGATCCTACGTCAATCAAGATCCAAAACTTCTCAAATTTGGTATATACGGGACACTAAATCGTCATTACAGCTCCCAGCAACATACTACAGATTTAAAAGACAAGGTAATTTCTCGTGTATGGCAGATTCTGACCATTAGGAAATTGATAGAGAATATTTTAAACCTAGAAAATCAAAAGGTCTGGCCTGGAAGCTTGATACCCTTACATACTTGGGGTCTGTGTGTTTCCAATTTATGTTAAGGCTATGCGTGTATGTTTCCCATCTCTATCTGGGAGAAAGCATTTTTGGTGTTGCGTTCTCATTTATAACAAAGTATTAATATTTTAACCAGCACATAATAATGCATAATTTCTTGATTTATCTAGCAGCTGTTGGGTTCTATGCCTAATCATGTGAAGATAGTGGAAGTTGGTCCTAGAGATGGACTGCAAAATGAGAAGGAGATTGTACCAACATCTGTGAAGGTGGAACTAATCAAAATGCTGGTTTCTTCAGGGTTGCCTGTTGTAGAGGCCACTAGTTTTGTCTCACCAAAATGGGTACCTCAGGTAACGATGATTGTATTGGTCTTCTAGAGATTAAGCATGTCAAGTCTGTTTTTTAGAGTTTTCTTTGAATAATCCCTATTTCTAAAATTTATAAGTTGATATCCCACTTTTGTTGCAAATTTTATTTAATTTGCTTTGTTAGGCACTTCTTGAGTGATTCTCCTGTCTCTCTGTGATATTATCATTGACTTGTGTGGTAACCTCCTTTGTTTATTAATCTGCTCTATGTTTATCCTGCAAATTATAAAGAAAAAGCATTTCTTGCAGATGAACGATATTCGTAATTGTTTATCCATATTCTATGTGGCTTGGATTGCCTGATGATGTATTTATTTGCTAGTCATTTATATACCCGAATATTTAATATTTCATGGTTTTTGAAGTGTTATTTTCAGTTTGTTAATTTGATTGACTACAACAACAGCTTGCCGATGCAAAGGATGTAATGTCAGCCATTCAGAGCATTGGAAATTGTAGATTTCCTGTTTTGACTCCAAATCTCAAAGTAAGATGAATTTTATATTGATGTTAGCATCCTTCATCTAACGTATTTAATGGTACAAACTCTCTTTTTAATATTTCATGGCTTTGTTCCAGGGTTTTGAGGCTGCTATCGCAGCTGGGGCAAAAGAAGTGGCAGTGTTCGCTGCTGCATCTGAGTCATTTTCCCAGTCAAATATAAACTGCAGCATTGAAGATAGTCTTGCTCGGTACCGTAATGTTGCCCTTGCTGCTAAAAACCACAAAATTCCTGTTCGTGGGTACGTCATGAAGCCTCATTTAATTTTTTGCACGTTCTACTTGTGCTTAGACTTCTAACACCTAATGATTTATGATAATATGTTTTTACAGTAAAACTTTTGGAAATGTTTTTTAAGCTAGAAATTGCTGTTGTTAGCTATATCATTGTTGGTTAAAAGGTGTTAAATGGTGATCATTTTAGATTTGGGAATTCTCTCAGTAATAGATTTTTATATCATTTGTGTTAGATCATTAAAAATGTTGGAACTAAAAGAATCATTTTCTTATGTTAAAGAAATGGTGCTTAATTTTGCCAGATATATATCATGTGTTGTGGGTTGTCCAGTGGAGGGAGCAGTACCTCCATCAAAAGTAGCATATGTTGCTGAAGAACTTTTAAATATGGGTTGTGCTGAAATATCCCTTGGTGATACAATTGGTGTCGGCACTCCTGGTATTGATATATTGTCATAATGTTTCTTTTGATTTTAGATGTTCAAACTGCTGAGCTATTTCTTGTTGGTTTAAGTAGCTTTTTGTCATGTAGTACTCTTGGAATCCATATAAGAACTTACCACTTTTCTTAAATATGATATTACTTAGGGTTGTATAATAAGGTTTGCTAAGCTCTAAGGTTGGCTCTGAAACGAATCTTTTAGAAGTACTTTGGTATATGTTCCCATAATTTTGCCTTTCTATAAGTACCTTGTGTTCTTGCAGTTTAATTGAAATATATTCGATGTATGAGTGTCAATCTTTGAGTATCATTGTTTCTTGTCCATCATTTAGGTACTGTCATTCCAATGCTTGAAGCTGTGTTTGATGTTGTTCCTGTCGAGAAGCTTGCAGTACACTTTCATGACACGTATGGGCAAGCGCTTTCAAACATCCTGCTATCACTCCTAGTGAGCTATCTTCTCTGCCTAGTTTTTGAGTTCGTAGAAGCTTATTGAATTTTTTCGAACTGTGACCACTGACCCTTATTCTCTTAAAGACCTATGTTCTTATATAGGATTCAGTTGCTTAATCTCTTCTCCTAAGCAGTTAGCTTCTAATGATCTTTGTGTGGAGATAAGTGAAAAAAACTTGTTCCAAAGATGTCATGGTTGCTTGTTTGAAATAGTGACTTTATTGCTTCTGACTTAGTAGTTTGCTGCATTAAGTAGGGGAAGTACTGTAGGCACTTGTAGAAATAACAGAAGTTCCTTGAGTTCATTGAAAATAGCTTACAAAGAACTAAATGAACTAGTGAAATTGTTCATAGTTGCTCTGTCCTTTTTTTTTTTTCTTTTTTTTTAATTTAATTTTTACCATTGATGATATCTTGGGAGTTCTTTATTACTTGTACAGTAATATCTGTGAGGTGTCTTGCCCTTTTTGAATTTTGCTGAAACTTGTTAACATTGAAATATCAAATATATTTTTAAAAATTTATCCCTGAAGAAGGACAAATAATCTGGGTATGGGCCTATGGGGTCGGAAAATCAGCCAAAAATGTTCCAAATGCCTATCTTTGCTGCAAATTAAAACCTGACATTGATGGATCCCTTTACCTTCAAGTCCATAAAAACTCTGCGGAGAAGAAGTGTTTTAGGCTGTAGTAATCATCTCCTGCTGATTCTTTTTAATCTTTATTCAACTGGAAGTTTAATTTTCCGTACTCATTTTACTTTTGTGAACCCTTGGACATTTTCTTTGCATTGAACGACAATCTAATTTAGATATGAAGATTAGTTCTATTAATCTTTCATCTTGTTATAACATATCACTGCAGTTAGAAATTTATTTTGAAATCCGAAGTACTACCATACTGATATAGATCTTTGTATATGTGCTATACGTTTTGATTGTTGCCATTTGTTTTGTTGTTTATTTTACTAACTCGCCTGCAACCCATAATTTTAATGAGATATCTTTTTCAAATTTTCTATAGTTTTGAATTACATGGCTTTAGTTTTGTTGCATCTTCATTCTTATCTCTGGTTTATCTTACAGATGGGTATCAGCACAGTAGACTCCTCCATATCAGGGCTTGGTGGTTGCCCATATGCCAAAGGTGCTTCTGGAAATGTTGCTACTGAAGATGTTGTTTATATGCTCAATGGTCTGGGAGTGAAAACAAACGTGGATCTCGGGAAACTCATTTTGGCTGGAGATTACATTTCTAAACATTTGGGCCGACCTTCTGGTTCTAAAGCTGCAATTGCCTTGAGTAGAACCTTGGCCAATGCTTCTAAACTTTAAGGTTGCCCTGATACATGGTTAAGATTTATCCTTCAAGTACTAAGGTATTTAACATCTCATCTCCTTTTCACGCGGTATCTTTAGTTTTTCATGCTGTTCCGACCCTCCCTTCATTCCTTCTCCATTTTTTGTTTATTAAATGAATATTCATGTTGCATTGAGCTGAATAATAACCTTGATCCGGGAAAACTTTGCATAAGTTTGATGCCTATTCAGTTATCTTAAGTTATGGTTCATCTGTATAAAGGTACTGTACTATGTTAGTCTGTTTTTAACTTCAGTCTGAGTGTTGTTTCAAACTTGGTTGCCAACTGCACTACTACTGTGTGTGTATGATGGTTATGTTCATGATTGTCCTTCACAGAAAGCAATGAATTCACGACAGGGTTAAGCACAAATTTATGGCGTTTGGCACAGCATACAACCTGATAGGACTCAACTTGCCCTCGTTTACTGCACCCTGAACGCAGCCTGGTCCTCGTCGCCTCGCCTAGCCTGGCCTGTGGATATCTGACAGTTTGGTGAAATTTGAAAAAACATATATGGTTGGTTGATGATGAGTGGAGTGAATAAAGAAGGTAATGAATGGTATGGTATGGTATGGTGTGATGAATGAATAATGATGGTACGGTGTGATTAATGTTGTTTGGCGTTGATAAACTAACTGAGTCCTGCGTTTTATGTATACATGTGGGAAATGGGGCCCTTCTTGTTCAGGATCCATTTAAGTCTTGTTGTGTCGTTTCTCTCTCTCTCTCTCTCTCACTTCCTCCTCTTCTTCTTCTTCTTCTACTTAATTGCTTCACACCATCTCTCTTCTCACAAACTGCCATTCATCTTCCATTTTACTCACTGGTCCTTTCACTGCCCTTCTCTCTCTCTCTCTCTCTCTCTCATGTATAGGCATTGATAATTGATTAGATTATGTGGTTGTAATAAATATGAGAGGGATGCAGATTCCATGCTTTGGGTCTTCACCTAGAGAAGAAAAAAAAAGAAAAAGAAAAAGGAACTAAATTGCAAAAATGTACCTCTTTTGAATTGACCATGCAAAACATTACTTTAAAGGGTTAAGTCAATCATATTCATATGGGGTAAAGGGGCTGGGAGTGATATGATTCAACTTATTAATTTAAATTTTATTATTCAATGGAAATTTCGAAGCCCTTCAATGTTCAAGTGTAAGCAACCTAACCTTAAAAGATGGTGGATTCGTGGTCCAAGACCAAACATAAACTCAAAGAGTGGTAGTGGAATGAAATATTTTGAGTTGGGTTTTTGACTGTATTTTTTTAAATTTTATTTATCATAATGAACTACTTGCACACAAATTAAATTTATCAGATAAAATGATAGAAAATAATCATTTATTAAGACGGTTGTTTTGAGATAATTTCCAAACTAATCTTTGTTAACATTCTTGTGACATACTTTTTTAATGTTGATGGTTATAATGTGTGATGACAGCATGGCCTGTTGATGAGGCACGTTCACTTTTATTTTATAAACCAACATAATTGTCTTGTGATACCAATCAATGAGAGCTAGGCTAATTGTAATTACTATAAGTAAATGTTGAATACTAATTTCTATCTCAATTTTCTTTTTTTTAATAATTACAAATTATACATTCGACATGAGACATAGGTTAGCCTAAGCCTAGGAAAATTTCAAATCTTGGAACAGTGGTTTTAGTAGGTATAAGATTGTTGTTTTGACAGATGATCTACCAATTTGTTGGTTTTGAAGTTGTAAGAATAGAAGCAAGTAACAACAAATGGGGTCAGTTTGATACGTAATAATTTACAGTCAAAATCATCTAAATGAAATTCAAATTTTTACACAGAATTTAGCAGCTACTGATTAATGGCCGAAAGAGAATGGTGCAGTGGGCCCTAAGTATTTTGGATACATAAATTATAATAATAATAATAATATATATTTGAAAATACTTACTGAAACTCTTCATACAAATACATTAATGCATGACATGAGTGTGCCCTTGTTTGTTTCTCAGTTTGATGCATGCTTGGGTAACACCATATATACATATATATATATATATTCGATGTGTATTGATTAATCACATGTGTGTCTTTAATTACTTTTTTCATATCATATATACTACAAAAACATCGAGAAATGAAATTTACTGCAATAAATCATGGTTTTGGTCTTGGAAAATGAAATGACTATAAGAGAGGACAAAACAAATTTGCATACTATAAATAATATTCCTTCTTATGCTATAATGGAAAAAAATGATGTGGAGATGGAGACATGCCCAATTTTCTTCATTACACCAACAACCAGGCATTAATGGCATTGATTATTCAGAATCATGGTACATGATATGGGGTGGTAAGAAAACTCACAAGTTAAATTAAGACAATTTCAGGTTTATGTTTATAATTTATAAACAAGAATTTAAAAAAATATTTATGAGAAGCATAAGTTTGATATACAAAGGTGAACTCTCTTGAATGACAAGGTGATTCTTAATTCTGTCTGTACTGGATCCACTAGGGGAAATGCATCAAAACCCTTGACTGGAATCGGAATCTCAAACAAAAACTAGGGAATATATAGTTTCCAAAAAGAAGAAGCTAATATATGTTCTTGAATGAGAAAATCAAGATTTATCATATTTTTTCACAACTACTTATCTGTTGTGTAGAGGATTGGGACCAGTATATACTCTTCTCTTCTCAGCTCCAAAAACTCCACCTCCAACTTGATTGTCTGGACCAACTCCTTTGTGCCGGTTTTGATGGATTCTTGCAGGATTTAAGGTTGCAGGTGAGGGATTTTTACCTCGGATGAAGCTGCTGCTGCTCTCATCTGCAAAACATGGCTTGTTCTCCAACAGTAGCAGAAGAAGAAGGCACATACAGACCAATTCTCTTCCACTTCCCATATCAAACTGATCTCTCTTGTGGAAAGCCCAACTCATGGCATGGGATATTCTCTCTCTCTCTCTCTCTCCTCTTACTTAGCCGGCCAAGCCAAACAGGAGTTGTTTAAGAATAAAGCGTGGTAGATCCTTTTGTCTGAGGAAGCAGCTCAAGTCAAAATGGTGGGGAGAGAGGGACAAATTTGCATGGAATTTGCAGCCTACTAATAGTAGAAATTTCCCTGCGAACCCAACTTTTCACTCTTCCTGATTTCAGAGCCAATTTTGCTGCACACACACAGAAAACTGAGAGAGAGAGAGAAAGGGAGTTGGGATGGCATACATGAAAAGCTATATATCTACCCTCATTCCAAAAAGAAAATAAAAAATCAAATCTTTTTTCTCTCAATCTTCACTAATATTAAGTCATGTGAGATCAATCATATTCTTGGCTTTCTTTTCTTGCTTTCTTGGAGAGAGAATAGGAAAGTTTTTGTAAGTGGAATTGGCTTATATGTCTCTGTAAAAAGTCATGCCACTCACTTTTAGAGGTATGTATTTCTCGTTGTTGTAACTATATATCTTAATTCAATTCTGGTGCAATCTTATGACTTTTGACATCTAAAAAGTTGTTTTTCTTTCTGTTTTGGAATTTTGGCTAAAATGGTGATAAATTAAATATTGAAGCTGTAGAAGATCTTTTGAGATAAGATAAATAAAAAAACTCTAGTACTACCTTACATATATTGGACTAAAAAAATATCATATATCCACGGACACATATGAACTAATTAATTAAGTAAACTGTAAAGTATGTATTTATGCTATAATTAGTATAAATAATCTTCCTTGTTATCAATGAAATCATTATGATAAAGGCATTATTTCTTGATCTGTTGCCTCCAATTAGACATATTGTTTATTCCAGAAAATAATGATGAAGGACAGATGATTTTTTCAATATATGTAGTCTAACAACTGCAATCAATTAGTCCCCCCCAAAAAAAATATATATATAAAAGACTGAACAGTATTTTGTTAAACATTAATTATAGCAATTGTCCTGGTTTTTGATGAGTGAAGAAGGGCCTGCTCCCTGTTCACTGCATCAAATCTGTCATTCACTGTAAAGATCTCAGTTTTTATCATTCTTCTTCACCTCCACAATTTATTTACCATGAAAACACAAACACACACACAGTCATGAGTCTTGGAAGAGAAGGAATATATGTTTCTAGAATGATTTATAATGTAAGCCAAGAAAAGTGATTTCTCAAGCCCTTTTCTTGTATTTTTTTTGTTCCATTTTGGTTTAAAGGGAGCAAAAAAGGGAATTCACCATAGTGATTATTTTCATATATATAGAATTTTTTAATGACCAAAATAAGTATGGCCACATAATGATTTGAAAAATGACCAGGGCTTAATGAGGGGCCACAAAGATGGGATAGGAATATCAAGAAATGAAAATGGTGGAGTCTTTCTTAGTAGAAATGATAGTGTCTCTACTTCCTTTCTCATGCTAAGAAGCAACAGTGCACACCATTTTTTTGAATTGCATCCAACTCTATGTGTATGTCCACTCTGCCAAATATATTCCAACTCACAACTACCTATCTTGAATCATTTGTATCAATCTTGAAATCATATAAGATATGGAACTATGAAAAGATGCATATTTTTTTCAAGAATCTTGTTTCCATACTTGGAATTCCTCATCTTGTATTGTGGGACTGGAAAAACAATTATATTTTCATTTTATGTATAGTCCAGATATTGGTGAATTGATTGATTTTCTGAGCAGCATGAGATTGAGATTTCCCATTTTACAAGACTTCAATGTTTCTCATTGGAGGATTCCACTATTGCAAACCAAGAATTGTAAATATGGGAGTACTTTTTTTTTTTTTACTTTATTGTAATCATTAGAAGAGCTCCAACCTTTTTCTCATTTGATTTAACAAGATTTTGGTGGGACAACCAAAATTCTGAATTAATTAAAGTTGTTAAGTATAATTAAAGTTAATCTCAAGCTGGTGTCAACTCAATTCCTATGTGCAAAACAATAGAACTATAGAAGTAACCTCAACCTCTATTCTTGTTTTGGTAAACAATTTTAATTAGTAACTTGAACATGATTACATAACTAATACATATTTGGGAACATCTTCATATAGATTGAAAGTTTGGTTCTTTACTGTAAAACACGGCATGTTCTTGAATTTTATGAGAGAGAGAGAGAGGGAATATACATACATGCACTAAAAGGAGGAAAACAATAGTGGCATATCCAATGTTGTAAAAATCGTTAGGCGCTAGTCGGGCGGTCGAGGGGGCCTAGCGCCTAAGCGATCTAGGCGGGGACTAGTCGGGTTCTAGGCGGATTCTAGGCGGTTTATCTATTTTTATTTTTTATTTTTTATATATCTCAGGTAATATATAAAAGGGTTAATTTCAATTTAATTCCTAACGTTTGCTCATTTTTACAAAAATAACATATTGTTTATAAAATTACAATTTAATTCCTAACGTTTATATATTTTTGCAATTTAATTCCTAACGTTTCAAACATGCATTTCAATTCCTATCGTTACTCCATTTTCGCAATTTAATTCCCAACATTACAAATTTACATTTTAATTCCTAGAATTTATTAAATTACATTTTTAAATACTAACAACTATCTATTTTTTGAATTTTAATTAAAAAATAACCAAGCATTTTATATATATTCCTAATATATTTTCTTAATTTTTTAAAAAAATTATTCGTTCTTAAAATTTGTTCAACTTTAAGATTTAATTTCTAATAAATGTATATTTTTATAATTTAACTTATAAATATTAAAAATTAAAATATAAAATTATTAATATTATTCTTTTTAAAGAAACGGGCATCCATTATTTTGCATAAATAGATTAATGTTAGGAATTAAATTACAAAAATTGAAACATTAAGTTATAATGTAATTTTATATCTTGAATTTTAATATTTTAAAGTTAAATTATAAAAAATAGAAAATTACACAAATTAAAATATAAAAATGAACAGACTCTATGAAAAAAAATGCAAAAAAAAAATTATTAGGAGTTAAAATATAATTTTATAAATGTTAGGTTATTTTTTAATTAAATTGCAAAATGGATAAACTTTAGTAGTTAAAATATAATTCAATATAAATTAGGGAATAAAACACAACTTTTAAAATGTGGGGAATTAAAATATAGACCTTGTATACGTTGGGCGTTAAATTGCTAAAATGAACAAACGTTAGGAATTAAATTGCATGTTTGGAACGTTAGGAATTAAATTGCAAAAATAGACAAACGTTAGAAATTAAATTGCAATTATGTAAACGTTAGGTTATTTTTGCAAAAATGAGGAAACGTTGGGAATTAAATTGCAATTAGGCCTATATAAAAAATCTTACCAACAAATTATATTTTAAAAATGCAAGTAAGATTTCAACACTTATATATATATCTCAAGTAATATTCCTACAACAAGCATTCTCACATTTAAAAGCAAATTATAAACAAGAGTTTAAATATTCCTGCAACAAATAAATATCCTCACAATTCAAATCAATTCCAAAATAAGAGCAAAGAACGAAGTCTAAATATACCTCCAACAAACATTATCACATTTAAAAGCAAATCATAAACTAAAGTTTAAATGTTCCTGCAATAGACACGCCTAAGCGGTGGTGGCCGTGGGTGGAGGAGAATGTGAGCAGTCGTGACTTGTGAATGTGAATTTTTATTTGAATTTGAGATTTGGGAATAATTTTAAAATTAGGTTTTACACTTTTACTTTTAATTTTATGTTTTTTTTTAAAAAAAATTAATTTTTATTTTTTTAATATTAAGATTTTAAATTCAATTTGTAGTTAAAATTTATACCAACCGATTTTTTTTTCGATTAATCGCCGCCTAGCCCGATTAATCCGATCCGCCTAGCCTGATTAATCGCCGCCTAGGCACTGATTAGAAAAAATCGATTTTTTCAACGATTTTACATTTATCGGATCGGTGGACCTCCGACTACCGATTAATCGGCGCCTAGGCGGTACTAGGCGCCGATTTTTGCATCAATGGGCATATCTCATGTCAATTTCTAATGAAGAAAAACTGCAAGGATATAAATATATTTGACTGTTGAAGTAGGAGGTTACAAGAATTTTTGATGATGTTGAGATGCAAACAAGAATGGCTGGCAAATAGCTAGCCTAAAACTATTAGTTGAAGGGGGGGAGGAGACAACATGATTAAAGGAAAGAAAATCAATATTGCTCCACAAGCAACTCACCCTTCTCTCTTTTGCTTTCTTTCTTTCATTTCCACAACCTTTTTTCCCTGTTGATTTGGTCAAACTCATGGCTTCTACCATCATTAGGAATAGAACATCACCTAATACTACTTCATCATACTCCCATCTGTAGTTCCACCACAGATTTTTCCATTGATTCAATAATCTTTATAATGGTATTTGTGATCGTGGGTTTGAGATAGTAATGAATTTATTTGAATGTGGTAAGATTTAAATCAATGTATTATACTATTTTTAAGAAAAAGCATTCTCTCATTTTGAGCAGGTTGTGTGTGGGGGAAGCCCAACTTTGATGGGCTTTTAGTTTTTTTTTTAAATGGGCTTTTAACTTGAATACTCCTACAACGATTTGTTTCCATTTTTGGTTAAAAAATGTCGAAATGATAATTTTGCCAATTTAATAATTAATTACTATTTATAACGCCATCCCCTTCCATTCCTAAAACCCTGCTAACTAAACCCTAGGTCTTTTAATCGCGCTGTTGTGGTGTGATTGAGGTCACCAGTTCTTGATAGAAGGAAACGAAAGATGGCAAAGCGTTTCATCCCGCTTTTCAACCGCGTTTTGATTGAGAAGGTCGTTCAGCCCTCCAAAACCTCCGCTGGCATCCTGCTTCCGGAGAAAACTGCCAAGGTGATTAGCCCCTACTGCCTCTGGAACTTTTATTTTTGCTCTGTTTAAAGAATATTTTCTTTTGTTTTTTCTATTGCTTAATTAAGTTCATCTGTTTTCTGGGTTTTGTTATACAATGCCAATAGTTGTATTGTTAGTGTCGTTATGCGAGTTCTGCTCTTCTTTTCTTTTTTCTTTTTTTTTTGGCTATGATTTAGAGCTGTAGCCGCAGTCTGGAAATGTTGATCCTTTTCGATTTTCATGTTTGTGCATGTGGAGTTGGACTTTCTGCTGGTTGTTGGTAATTTTAGGTTCTAATTTTTTTTTCTCTGGCCAGTGATGTTTTGTATCATTTCAATATTGGTGTTTAGCAGATTCTTGTCAAAAGGATTTGTAATCCGTACAATAGTTATATGGGTTAGTCTAATAAATTCGTAAAACCCTGTTTTAGCAGAAAATAAGCCCACATTGAATTATGCTGATTTTCAATTCTCCGACTTTAATCAAGAAATCCTCTATAAAGTATTCTCGGTTATTTTGGTTTTGTGCGACTCTTACCTAAAATGAATGGGTTTTCTGTGCGTCACTCTATGGTTGTTTGAAGTGAGGTCCCTGGCCAAAGTAACATCCGTAATTTATTCTGGAAAGAGGAAGATTATATTATAAATAGCCTTAACATAGGATCTAACTTCATTGGGAAAAGGTCTTATGGATATTTTGGCTGTTAAATGCTGAAAGCTCAGTTTTAAACCATTTCTTTCTCTTCTTGGTTTAGACAATACTGATGTTTCCTGCATGAATAGCATCCGTGCTGCTACTATGTATTAGCAAGTTTGACTTTAATGTACTGAAGATTTGTTTACCTACATTGATTCAGCTGAACTCTGGAAAAGTTGTTGCTGTTGGTCCCGGGAGCCATAACAGAGAAGGGAAGCTCATTCCTGTGAGCGTGAAGGAAGGTGATACTGTTTTACTGCCTGAATATGGAGGCACTGAAGTGAAGCTTGGTGAAAAGCAGTAAGTACTTTTTCTTGGTTTATCTATTTTTTTCCCTGATATTTTATGTGTGTATCTTGGTTTTCGTTTCTCTATATAGATTAAGAGATCGACTTCTTAACTTCTTTACACCGAACAGACACAACCAACCTAGCAGATTGAATGAAAGTAACACTTTGCCTCTTGTAAAGTCCCTTTTGTCCTAACATGCTAATTCATGGTTTACCTAATCTATCATCACGAAAGCCTGTAATTTAATAATTAATTCATTGATTCTTGCTATATATGTCCGTTTTAATGAAATTTACTACTAATTTTCTAATTTTATTAAACATTTGGTTCTAATTTTGGTTATATTCAAAATTTTGTGTTCTGAATTCTTGTTATGTTATTTGGTATTTTGAAAAGATTGATTTCCCCTGATTAGGTGTTATCTTAATCCTTATATCACCATCCATACCTTTTCACCCCTTCAAATCATGGATAAGAACTACACCTTGCAAAGTCAAAGCTTGGCTATTTTATTTCTGAGATCTCACATTCAAAGAGATTCTCAAACCTGATGTCACCTTTGGACTTGGATGATGTATTGTTCTATTCAAGACTCTTGTTTCTATTTTTGCATCCTAGTCAGTTATACATGAGGCATCTTCAAAATGATGGTATGTAGTGTATTATTAATATTCACAACTTTTCACATTATTTGTTTTTCCATTTTTACCTCCGATGATTGTTTTAGAATGCTTTTCAACTGTGCTAGTGTTGGGATGGTTTGGTGCTAATAGGGAATAATCGGTGTTCCAGGTACCATATTTACCGTGATGAAGACATCCTCGGAACATTGCATGACTAGTTTGATCCAGAAAATATTAATATTCATCACTTTTCAACTGTACTGTAATGGCTTCATACCTTCACATTTGGGTGGAATATTTTGATGAGTACTTGACTTCACAAGTGTGTTTTTGACTGTTCAATCACATTTGAGTTGAAATATCTTGATCCACCTTGATTTTATTTGAATAATAAGAAATGCCAGCTGCTCACCATCTTTTAAAGCAACTGATTTCTTCCCTTGAAGGTTTGGTTGAGTTTGGTCATAGGACTCGTTGTCTTGTCTCGGCTGAGCTGTTGAGAAAATGGTGCTTCATGTGAAGTCGCTCCTTTTTCTGGATTCAGAAATATGAAGTTAATTGAGTGTCTTGTTTAAATTCCATCTCAAAATAAATGCATGCTCATTGTCATTGGTTTGAAACATAAAAAAATAATAAAATCAACATTGCATCTACTCTTTGGAACACTTCAATTATGATGGAGAAAGGCTACTTCTTAGTTTCTCTGTGCGGCTGAGAGAATGAGGGTAAGGTGAACTCCACTCTACTAAAATTGATGGTGAGCATTGGGCTATTTGTTTCAATTTTGATTGACATGCATAAAAATAGAACCCCAAATATTATTCTGAATAAGATCTTTTTCTTTTTTAACTAACACTAGATATGTATTGTGCGTTACACGATAATATTTTATATTTTTAGATTTTGAAAATTATATGAGTACTTGTTTTTGTCTATCTAATTAATTATAGTTAATGTAAATATTAGATATGTATAAGTTTTTTGAGATTTGTGTTGTGAAAAATAATATTATGCCTTCTATTTTTGAAATTAGTAATTCTAAATGTAGCCGTTATTTTTTTCAATACATCCCCTTATTTTTTAAAAAAATAAATTATTATAATTTTATTCCTATAACTTTAAATTCAAATTTCAATTATTAAATTAAAAAAACAAATTTACATAGCCATATCAACAAAAAATAATGACATAACCCTCTCTATTTCTTCCCATGTTGGTCGCGAAACTATATCTCCCTTTCTTTCCACTTCATACTAGTGTTATACACTCAATCACAACTTATCCCCATTTTAGGAATTATTTTGTGTATCTTTATAACTGTGTTTCTTGAGTATATCCTCTGCACATCATTTCAAGCACCATTTGCTACCCGATAGTATTTATGCAAGTAAAAGGATACTCTTGGATATGTTGAATTTATCCCGCAGTAAAATATTAAATTTTCTTCATAAATGCAGTAAAATTAATAGCCCAACTCCGGGCAGTGAACACTACTCAAAAAATTTGTCAATTGGATTTATTAAAATCATATTAATCCATCACAGGGAGTGAGCGGAGCAACCACCAGTAGTCAATGGTGGAGTGAATGAAAGGGATCCGTGTTAGAAAATTTGTTAGAAACTTCCTTACATTATTAGTATGTTTTGGTGACTCAACGAATATAAAAGTCATCTTAGATAGTTTTAGCATAGTTGAAAATGTAAAAGTTCTATATAGGATCAATATTGAGTTGTAAGCTGTAACTAATTTGAAGAATAGACTGACCAATCAGTCTAAAATGCGCAAAAGACTCAACAGACTAATATTCGCGCCGAGCACACAAGTCTGGAAGAATACGTGTTCGGCTGATAAAGTTTGAGTTTTCAACAAGTATGGTTTCATCGAGTACGCCAAATTTACCAGCATAGGGATCAAGCATACACTGATGGATGACGTCACCAACATGGACTTGCAAGTATGACGACACTAGCATAGACTTCCTAGTCTAGGTCCCAACTCAAAGATATAAGAAGAATCGTTTAAGGAACGTACTGACGAAGTACATACTTTAAGCATTGGAGATTCTTTAAAGTCTGCAAGCACGAAACTCTAAGTTTTGATACCTAGGACATTTAGTTCGAGACTCCTCAAACTGATGAATATCGTCGTTCTGACCCAAAGGCGAAGCGTCACTGTCATTGTCAGAGAAAGCGAAGTAGGTGCGGAACATCTGGGAAAACACCACCTACCCACCTAGAGTAGCAGTCAACAGAGATATCCGATTGGACATCTTCCAATTTATCTCTAACGGACATTTATTTCAAATAACTTCTACCTCACGGCTATAAATGCCAGAGGATCTTCAACGCAAGAAGGTAACAACAACTAACGACTTACAACGAACAACATATTACGATAACCGAGTTCAAGCATCCGATTGTACATCTTCTAATTTGTCTCTAACATACATTTATTTCAAATACCTTCTACCTCATGACTATAAATACCAGAGGATCTTCGACGGAAGAAGGTTACAACAACTAATGAATTACAACGAACACCATCTTAAAATAACCAAATTCAAGCATCATACTTACTATTAAGCTTTTTCGTGTCACCTTAGTGAACACGAGACTATGAATCTTAGTGTTCTTGAGTTATTTCTTGGCGGTCTTTCTCTCCAAGAAAGACTACAACAATCAAGTACATAATGTACTCTGAATCTTACAGACAATCTACCATCATGGAGACAGTTCAAAGGAGAACTATAAACACCTTATTCTGGTTACGAGGAGGCTGAGTGGTGCGTCCACACTCTGAGAAGCTGCGAAGCAAAGAACAAGCAAGGACCAGACGAGTGGGCTTGCGGACTGAAGGACGAGACATTCTTCATCAAGCAATAGATCGTATGAGCACTTGTAAAGTTCTAAGTTCATTGGTTTACCAGACTTAGGTCTGAATAGTGGATGTAAGACATTTTGGTCTGAACCATTATATATCGTTTGTCATTTATTACTTTCTTTTATAGTGTCAGTTTATTTCTATTTAAAACTCAACACTCAAGTTTTGCAGTATACTTTGAATACTGACCTTAAGAATACTTAACCATAAGTACCTAAACAAAGATTTGACAAACTAAGATGACACATCATCATCAGCTTGGATAAATGCAAGTATACCAAATTAATCAAATCAATTTCCGTTGTGCACATTATTTCTACTAGAGCTACAATCCAAAACAACGTCATAATGGTCAAACCCACCTACAGTGCTCATTATTTCCGTTTCGAGTAACTCTGTCAATGGCTAGGGGCAGAAAGTAGGAAGAAAGAGATCGTGTTTATTTGTTTTTAGGGGCTACAATAATCTGAGAGATTACATGGATGATTAAATTAGTTTTTTTGAATTTTATAATTGAATATTTAACTCACAAGTTATTGGGATAAATTTGTAATATTAAATAATAATTTGTCTTTTAAAAAAATTTGGGGTATGTTGAGCAGAATGATAGTTGTATTTATAATTATCCTTTTGAAATATGCCATAGTTATATATTTAAATTAAAAAATTGAATAAATGTTTAATTGGATCTATCTAATCAATTATATTTGATGTATGTGTGTAAAATGTTTTTTAGATTTGACTTGTAGATAATAATGTGATGTTTTTTTTTTGTTTTTCAAATATATCGATAAAGATTATTTTACTATCAATCTATTATTTTATTTTTAATAGTTTATTAAACAAAATTCATATATGCCACAAATATTATTATTTATCAAAATTTTATATACCAATGATATATGACATATTAAACTTTATTGTGCAATTCTAGTGATAATACGATTAACAAAAACAATATTATAATAGGAGTATTAAAATATAAAATGAAAAATAAATTATAAGTACAAAATGAGATTTTAACGCATAAATTTAATTTAGATATGATTTTTTAAAAAATTAAATTTATTATTATATTCAATAATTTAATTGAATTAATTATTAGTTGAAAATAATGTAACTGCAACACACGACTGTTTATAATTTTTTTTATATGATCTACGAAATAAATAAAATAAAATAAATGTCGGCAATAGTTAATGGATGATTATTTTGTTATTAAGAGAAAGACAAATTCTCAGATGAGACCGTCTCATCATTTTTATTGTGAGACGAGTTTAATGAAATGATGTGTTTCTTTATTGCAAATGATGTATTTCTTTGTTG